>MJUU01051583.1:31674-60763 GCA_002080025.1 Modiolus philippinarum | reverse complement strand
ACCATAAATATAAAAGATAGGGCACCTTTTCTCTATTTTAAATTATACCGGTGTCTGCAGTACTATAAAGATAGAATTTAACCATTAATATAAAAGATAGTGCACTTTTTCTCTATTTTATATTATACCGTTGTCCCTAATACAAAAACTTGATAGAATTTAACCATAAATATAAAAGATAGGGCACCCTCTCTATTTTATATTATACCGGTGTCCCCAATACTATAACTTGAAAGAATTTAACCAAAAATATAGAAAATAGTGCACTTTTTCTCTATTTTATATTATATCTGTGTCTGCAATACTATAACTTGATAGAATTTAACCATAAATATAGAAGATAGGGCACTTATTCTCTATTTCATATTATACCGGTGTCTGCAATAACAAAACCTGATAGAATTTAACCATAAATATAAGAGATGGGGCCTTTTTCCCCAATTTTATATTATAGTGGTGTCCGCAATACCATAACTTAATAGAATTTAACCATAAATATAAAAGATTGGGCACTTTTTCTCTATTTTATATTACACCGGTGTCTGCAATAATAAAACATGATAGAATTTAACCATAAATATAAAAGGTAGGGCACCTTTTCTCTATTTTATATTATATTGGTGTTCGCAATACTATAACTTGATAGAATTTAACCATAAATATAAAAGATAGGGCATTTTTTCTCTATTTTATATTATACCGGTGTCCACAAGACGATAACTTGATAGAATTTAACCATAAAGATAAAAGAGAGGGCACCTTTTCACAATTTTATATTATACCGGTGTCTGCAATACTATAACTTGATAGAATTTAGGGCATAAGTATTAAAGATAGGACACTTTTTCTCTATTTCATATTTATTTTATATTATACCGGTGTCCGCAAAACTACAACTTGATAGAATTTAACCATAAATATAGAAGAAAGGGCACTTTTGTCTGTTTTATGTGATACCGCTGTCCGCAATACTAAAACTTGATAGAATTTAACCATAAATATGAAAGATAGGGCACTTTTTCTCTATTTTATATTATACTGGTGTCCGCAAAACTACAACTTGATAGAATTTAACCATAAATATAGAAGATAGGGCACTTTTCTCTGTTTTATGTGATACCGGTGTCCGCAATACTAAAACTTGATAGACTTTAACCATAAACATGAAAGATAGGGCACTTTTTCTCTATTTTATATTATACTGGTGTCCGCAATACTATAACTTGACAAAATTTAACCAAAAATATAAAATATAGGGCTCTTTTTCTCTAATTTATATTATACCGGTGTCCCAAATACTATAATTTGAAAGAATTTAACCAAAAATATAAAAGATAGGGCGCCTTTTCACAATTTTATATTATACCGGTGTCCGCAATACTATAACTTGATAGAATTTAACCATAAATATAAAAGATAGGGCACCTTTTCTCTATTTTAAATTATACTTGTGTCTGTAGTCCTATAAAGATAGAATTTAACCATTAATATAAAAGATAGTGCACTTTTTTCTCTATTTTATATGATACCGTTGTCCCTAATACAAAAACTTGATAGAATTTGACCATAAATATAAAAGATAGGGCACCCTCTCTATTTTGTATTATACCGGTGTCCCCAATACTATAACTTGAAAGAATTTAACCATAAATATAGAAAATAGTGCACTTTTTCTCTATTTTATATTATAGCTGTGTCCGCCATACTATAACTTGATAGAATTTAACCATAAATATAGAAGATAGGACACTTATTCTCTATTTCATATTATACCGGTGTCTGCAATAATAAAACATGACAGAATTTAACCATAAATATAAAAGATAGGGCACTTTTTCTCTATTTTATATTATATTGGTGTTCGCAATACTATAACTTGATAGAATTTAACCATAAATATAAAAGATAGGGCACTTTTTCTCTATTTTATATTATATCGATGTCCACAAGACTATAACTTGATAGAATTTAACCATAAAGATAAAAGATAGGGCACCTTTTCACAATTTTATATTATACCGGTGTCTGCAATACTATAACTTGATAGAATTTAGGGCATAAGTATTAAGGATAGGACACTTTTTCTCTATTTTATATTATACCGGTGTACGCAAAACTACAACTTGATAGAATTTAACCATAAATATAGAAGATAGGACACTTTTCTCTGTTTTATGTGATACCGGTGTCCGCAATACCAAAACTTGATAGAATTTAACCATAAATATGAAAGATAGGGCACTTTTTCTCTATTTTATATTATACTGGTGTCCGCAATACTATAACTTGACAGAATTTAACCAAAAATTTAAAAGATAGGGCTCTTTTTCTCTATTTTATATTATACCGGTGTCCCCAATACTATAATTTGAAAGAATTTAACCATAAATATAAAAGATAGGGCACTTTTTCTCTATTTTATATTATACCAGTGTCCACAATACTATAACTTGACAGAATTTAACCATATATATAAAAGATAGGCCACTTTTCTCTATTTTATATTATACCGGTGTCCGCAATACTAAAACTTGATACAATTTAACCATAAATATAAAAGTTAGGGCACCTCTTCTCTATTTTATATTATACTGGTGTCTGCAGTACTATAAAGATAGAATTTAACCATAAATATAAAAGATAGGGCAATTTTTCTCTATTTTATATTATACCGTTGTCCCTAATACAAAAACTTGATAGAATTTAACCATAAATATAAAAGATGGGGCACCCTCTCTATTTTATATTATACCGGTGTCCCCAATACTATAACTTGAAAGAATTTAACCACAAATATAGAAAATAGTGCACTTTTTCTCTATTTTATATTATAGCGGTGTCCGCAATACTATATCTTGATAGAATTTAACCATAAATATTGAAGAGAGGGCACTTATTCTCTATTTCATTTTATACCGGTGTCTGCAATAATAAAACCTGATAGAAGTTAACCATAAATATAAAAGATGGGGCCTTTTTCCCCAATTTTATATTATACTGGTGTCCGCAATACTATAACTTAATAGAATTTAACCATAAATATAAAAGATTGGGCACTGTTTCTCTATTTTATATTATACCGGTGTCCGCAATACTATAACTTGATAGAACTCAACGATCAATATAGAAGATAGGGCACTTTTTCTCCATTTTATATTATACTGGTGTCTGCCATTATAAAACATGATAGAATTTAACCATAAATATAAAAGGTAGGGCACTTTTTCTCTATTTTATATTATACTGGTGTTCTCAATACTATAACTTGATAGAATTTAACCATAAATATAAAAGATAGGGCACTTTTTCTCTATTTTATATTATACCGGTGTACGCAAGACTATAACTTGATAGAATTTAACCATTAATATAAAAGATAGGGCACCTTTTCACAATTTTATATTATACCGGTGTCCGCAATACTATAACTTGATAGAATTTAGGTCATAAGTATAAAAGATAGGGCACTTTTTCTCTATTTTATATTATACTCATGTCCGCAATACTTCAACTTGATAGAATTTAACCATAGCTATAGACGATAGGGCACTTTTCTGTTTTATGTTATACCGGTGTCAGCAATACTAAACCTTGATAGAATTTAACCATAAATATAAAAGATAGGGCACTTTTTCTCTATTTTATATTAAACTGGTGTCCGCAATACTATAACTTGATAGCATTTAAACAGACATTTAAAAGATAGGGCACTTTTTCTCTATTTTATATTATACCAGTGTCCGCAATACTGTAACTTGATAGAATTTAACAATAAATATAAAAAGATAGGGCACCTTTTCACAATTTCATATTATACCGGTGTCCACAATACTATAATTTGATAGCATTTAACCATAAATATAAAAGATAGAGCACTTTTTCTCTATTTTATATTATAGCGGTGTCCGAAATACTATAACTTGATAGAATTTAACCATAAATATAGAAGATAGGGCACTTTTTCGCCTAATTTATATTATACGGGTGTCTGCAATAATAAAACTTGATAGAATTTGAGCATAAATATAAAAGTTAAGGCACTTTTTCTCTATTTTATATTATACTGGTGTCGGCAATACTATAACTTAATAGAATTTAACCATAAATATAAAAGATAGGACACTTTTTCTCTACTTTATATTATACCGGTGTCCGCAATACTATAACTTGATAGAATTTAACCATAAATATAAAAGATACGGCACCCATTCTCAATTCTATATTATACCGATGTCCACAATACTAAAACTTGATAGATTTTAACCATAAATATATAAAAGATAGGGCACTTTTTCTCTATTTTATATTAAACCAGTGTCCGCAATACAATAACATGATAGAATTTAACCATAAATATAAAAGATAGGGCACTTTTTCTCTATTTTATATTATACCAGTGTCTGCAATACTATAACTTGATAGAATTTAACCATAAATATAAAAGATAGGGCACCCTCTCTATTTTATATTATACCGGTGTCCCCAATACTATAACTTGAAAGAATTTAACCATAAATATAGAAAATAGTGCACTTTTTCTTTATTTTATATTATAGCGCTGTCCGCAATACTATAACTTTATAGAATTTAACCATAAATATTGAAGAAAGGGCACTTATTCTCTATTTCATATTATACCGGTGTCTGCAATAATAAAACATGATAGAATTTAACCATAAATATAAAAGATAGGGCACTTTTTCTCTATTTTATATTATACTGGTGTTCTCAATACCATAACTTGATAGAATTTTACCATAAATATAAAAGATAGCGAACTTTTTCTCTATTTTATATTATACTGGTGTCCGCAATACTATAACTTGATAGCATTTAAACATACATTTAAAAGATAGGGCACTTTTTCTCTATTTTATATTATACCAGTGTCCGCAATACTATAACTTGATAGAATTTAACCATATATATAAAAGATGGGGCACTTTTCTATTTTTAAATGTTATACTGGTGTCCGCAATACTAAAAGTTGATATCATTTAACCAGAAATATAAAATATAGGGCACTTTTTCTCTATTTTATATTATACCGGTATCTGCAATACTATAACTTGATAGACTTTAACCATAAATATAAAAGAAAGAATACTTTTTCTCTATTTTATATTATACCGGTGTCTGCAATACTATAACTTGAAAGAATTTAACCATAAGTATAAAAGATGGGGCACTTTTCTCTTTTTTATGTTATACCGGTGTCCGCAATACTAAAAGTTGATATAATTTAACCATAAATATAAAAGATAGGGCACTTTTTCTCTATTTTATATTATACGGGTTTCCGCAATACTATAACTTGATAACCTTTAACCATAAATATAAAAGATAGAGCAGTTTTTATATATTTTATATTATACCTTGGTCCGCAATACTATAACTTGAAAGAATTTAACCATGAATTTTAAAGGATGGGGCACTTTTTCTCTGTTTTATATAATGGTTTTATTTTATAGTATAACGGTGTCTGCAATACTAAAACGTCATATAATTTAACCATAAATATAAAGAAAGGGGCAGTTTTTCTCTATTTTATATTATACCGGTGTCTGCAATACTTAAATTTGTGACAAAAAATCGCCAGACGTGATACTTAATCTGATAATATTTTTATTTTCTTCTTGTAAAATCGGCGGTTGTAAAAAAAGGTATATTTCGAGTTGAAAAAAAAAATAATAAATAAACAACAACGGTGTTTTGCGAAAAACTGGTAAACCTATCTATAAAATGCGGAATTTAAATGAAACGAGTAAACGCACGCTACACGTTACACGATTCACGATACACGATGAGCGCACACGATTTACACGATGAACGCAAACAATCTACACGATGAACGCACACGATTCACACGATGAGCGCTATTTTGGGAATGTTGAACGTTTCCATCGCTGTAGATGTCCGACAAAACTGAAATCGCTACTTGCGGTATGGGACAAAATTTCAAGTGGCAGTGATTGGTAGTTTCTGAGAAAACTGTTACGAAAAGTCTCTATAATTGACAAAAAAACTCGCAAATTAACTAAGTCGGTAAACAGGAAGTAGATGTCTGACAAAATTGAAATCACTACTTGCGGTATGGGACATGGTTATAAACTTGCATACAAAATTTCAAGTGGCAGTGATTGGTAGTTTCTAAAAAAACTGTTACGAAAAGTCTCTATAATTGACAAAAGATCTCGCAAATTAACTAAGTCGGTAAGCAGGAAGTAGACCTCCGACAAAACTGAAATCGATACTTGCGGTATGGGACATGGTTATAAACTTGCATACAAAATTTCAAGTAGCAGTGATTGGTAGTTTCTGAGAAAACTGTTACGAAAAATCTCTATAATTGACAAAAGATCTTAAACTTGCATACAAAATTTCAAGTGGCAGTGATTGGTAGTTACTGAGAAAACTGTTACGAAGAAATTTGTGGCTATCACAGACAGACAGACGGACAGACGGACAGAGTGATTTCTATGTACCCCCCTGAACTTCGTTCATGGGGGGTATAATAACATCAGGGAAAATTGCAAAAAAATTAGTGAATAGATAATCATAACAAATAGAATAATGAAAATATAAGTCAAAATTACCTGTAAATGAATTGATGCGGTGACATCAAGATCTTCTGAATCTCACAAAATTATACTTCTGTTCATATTTGAGAAGATAAACGGCATTCTGGAAATAAACAAACAATTAAACGTAAAACAATACAGCAGAAACTCTTGGCGCCTGTTTAAATTAAAGCAAAAAAAAAAAAAAAACGATGAATATATAGAATGCAAACAAAAGAAAAACTAAATAGTGCTTCATTATATTTGCATATTTTGCAAAGAACGGGAGACTGCTGTTGCATTGATATCTGATGCTTTTTTCAGGTTGATTTATTATTAAAAGCTAATTATTGACCTTTTCAAATGTAAAGTGTTAGACAAAACGAATCATCATCGTACGTTTCCTCCCACAGAGTTTCCTCCATACGTTCCTTCAGAACTTACTTGAAATAAATCAAATAGAAGTAGTGATTATACTCCTTTTCTTGATCTTGATATTTCAATAAATCAAGGAAAGTTAAACACTAAGGTTTATGATAAAAGAGACGATTTTTCCTTCCCTTTAGTCAATTTTCCCCATCTCGAGGCGATGTTCCGTTAGCCCCTTCTTACGGGGTCTACATTTCACAACTTGTTCGATATGCACGAGTATGTAGTGATGTTTCTGACTTCAACGACCGAAATATTTGTCTCACTGAAAAACTTCTGCATCAAGAGTTTAGATATCATAAATTGATAAAAACATTCAATAAATTTTATTATAGATACATTGACTTATTTAGAGAATTTGGTTCTACATGCAGGGCTCTTATACATCAGGGCATTTCACATCCAAACTTCCATGGCAAAATCATTTACAAAGCGCATAAATTCAAAAATTGTCCTTCCAAACTTATTAATCCGTTGAACAAACTTATTCATAAAGGATATAAATACAGAATTGTTGTTAAATCTTTACTTTTTTTTGGCAAAAATATTGATCATCTCCTAAATGCTTTACACCGTAACTAAATTTAAACATTTTTTTTCATATTGGCACTATTTGGTATTACACAATAACTGATGATGTTGTTATACCAAATCTATTTAGAAGTATTTCAGTCGAAGTTTCATATGTAAGAAGGCTTGATATCATAGTCAACGGAAATTATGTCCTTAGCTAGCTGTCAGTAACTGCGAGCATTTGTCCGCACAGTACCTGTGTGTATTGTTTTCATGCTTTATGTACTTCATTGTAAGGATATTCGTCTTGATAAGTTGGACTTTTTTCTAGTTTGATTTTTATTGTGAGTCTTTTTGTGCATTTATTTTTTAGCCATTCACCACACAAAGGGGAGGGTTGGGATCCAAAAAACGAGTTTAACTTTTGCGCCTGTCCCAAGTCAGGAATATGTTGGTCATTGGCTTGTCCTTCTCTTTTTATAAAATTTTAGTATCTTGATATTTGGGTTATTGGATGTGGTTTGTTTCCATTGATTTATTCACTTTTACACTTTTGGGGCCATTTAGGGCTTGCTATATGTTGTGAGGTTCCTCACTGTGTTGAAGACCATACGGTGACCCCCAGATGCTTTGTTTTGGGTCGTTTTAACCTGAATATGGGATGTTGTCTCCTTGAGATTTACCCCATTTCCTTTTTTTTTTCATGTTTGAATTTCGCTTAATGTAGAAAGAACATTGAAATTTAGAAATGACAACTAATAATATGGCTATGCATGTTTCTGCCACAATTTACCAGCTCATGAAGATATGTTTATTGTACATAAAGTAAGATTGAATAAGAATGTAACGGCGGGAAATTGTTGTAAAACGTTCCTACGTTTATGTTTGAAAGATTCATCGAAAACCAAATGTATTTATATGATATAAATTTAATAAGTACAAAGGATTGGTTTATTATATTTACATATTTTGCAAAGGGAGACTACTACTTCTATCATTTTTCTTACACTCAAAAAAAAAACAAAAAAAAAAAACTATCGCTATATTAAACCGATGTTTACTTGTCAAAATTAATAATATTAGGTAATATTACCTTCGGTAAACTGTTACGTTAATTTGAATCCGAAGTAACTATTTGTTTGCATTTCATTGTTTGTGGCATGTTAAGTATGTTATACATTTGCCGTAGACAGGTCTAGTATTGGGCGCTTTATCAACCGAACAACAAAAAAAAAATTCAAGGGGAAATATGCAGTTTGTCCTATGTGATGATTATAGTGTGGTGTTACATTAACTATGAAAACACGAAGAAAAACGTAAACCCTTCGCAGACTGGAATCGCAGACGACATCAAGTGAATTTCAACATTCCCAGTTCTTCTAGTGCGCATACAGTCAATTCTAAAAATTTCCCCGTTGTTTTACCAGACTGATATTGTATTACAGGCATTGGTAACAGAAAAACAATATCAATAATGTATTTGATTAAACAAACATTAGCAAGATATCTAACTGAAATCGGAAGTTGGCTATGTATATACGGACTACTAAATGTACAATTCTTGTCACTTTTCTGTCAGTTTTCAACTATTAGCTCTGCACGAAAATTTAACTGTCTGCAGGAAAAGATGATTCAAATTCTTAAAACCATTGAATTTATATAATTACTCGAGACTGGTGGCAAAAAAACTCCGCTCACACATAACTAACAAAAGGCAACATAGTAGATTCAAGAGACCTCAGTGATGTTTACTGTTATTGTAAACATATTTTCGGATAATTCTAGGTCCTATTACTCATTATATATACATTACCTATCACATATTTTGCCTTTCTTAGATAAAGGCCTTACAGTGCCAAAGGCGCTGGCGTATATATCATATCATGTTGCAAAAAATCGAAAAATGCCGACAATACTTTACAGGTCTGGCCGAAAAATATTTAACTCCATGTTTAATCGACCTCACGATCTGAATGTCCGAAAGATTTTATCCTATCATAAATAATTTATATGTGGTGTATCTTCTTTGTGTTATCCGCTCGTGTATGTTATAAAAATAAACAAACATAACAAAAAGACATAACTAATGTATTATATAATACTGATTTTGATATATTTTTTCATTGAAAAAAAAAGCAACTAACATCCCGTATTATTGTAGCCGTAAACATATTAAATTCACGGATTCAAGAATAATGTTTGACGTATTGAATATTATCCTCTGCTAAAGGTTCTTTAACAAAAATTAAACCCTGAAAGAAATATTCAAATGCGATAAAAAAATAGGTTTAAAAAGAAAGATAACTCGAACATAATTTGAAAGCGAAAGTGACTGAAAAAATAACATCGCGCTGACGTTAACCACAACATTTGTTGTCTTTGCTAACTTTTTTGCTCGCAATGTATACCCGTTGAACATACAAGGCGCTCCAACACTAATTCTGTAGTATATGAATATTATAGCTCAATCTACGCGGAAATTCATGAAGAATTTAAAAAACAAAGGGAAAAAATTGTACATTGCAAAAATGTATGAGGTTTTTGAAAAAAGGTGAAACGGTAATAAACTTTTTGGAGAAATAATGTCCAGATTATATGAATTCTTTTTTTAAATGCCCTTAATACCGTAACGAAAGTAGACACTTCTAGGCTAAAGCTTATATATTGATATCAATATTGAAACGTTTGGGTTTTTTTCGAAAAGAAACATAGAGCCCTTTTAAATAAAGAGTATACATTATTTAGAACTTTAGACAGAACATTATTGCCGAATTCGCAAGCCTACGTGTTTTATTTTCTCAAATTTATATACCAATAGTTTTTCATAAACACCTTTTTTGTGTTTCTGCGTTGCCATCAACTAAGGTTCGTCTTATTCAAAAACTTTGCCAACTTATCTTATTCCTCAATAGATGGATCCATCAAGTTGAAACCATTTGATATATTTTTCAATAAATTTAAAAAAGTAAATAAAACAAATACCTAAAATCAAAGCGTATTTTGAAATATTCAGTTTTTCTTGGAACAATTTAATAAAATTTGACCTTAAATAATCATGGTACTCGGTAGCGATTTAGTCATTTTAAGACGCAAGATGTGAAAACAAGAACTACATAAATATTGGTTTTTATCTTTTTCTTATAATTAATTAGAAACACTTGTCAATTTACAGTGCTCTAGGCCTTCGGAGATAAAATGACATCTCGACGTCACAGGTGTTCCACCACCGTTTGATTAGTCTCCCTTTATAAAAAATGAGTTATCTCCCTTGACAAACCGAACTTATTCTTCAGTATGATCAATGCTTCTGGTTTTAGATAATTCATACCAATTTTACTATTATGCTTACATAAGTTATATAAAAAAAAACCTTTTCATAACAGATATTTAACTCATATGCCCGATCGTAAATGTAAATGTTCCATGAAAATAATTTGTGTACTAGCTATTGAGACAAATGTTTTACACTTTATATATAAAGAAAAAAAAATGTATTTATTATTATACTTGGTTTATTCTACAACTGCATAGCATGTACCTATCAGACATGCAAATAAATAAATGTAAAAAATCACCTCTGGAAGTTGTTCGCAGCCGCTTTTGATCGTAGCACAAAACTCTGCATTAAGTAAGAATAAAAGGCCTGAAATGTAAGGTTCCATTTGTATATAAATTAAACTAGGATGAGAAAATATTTCTTTTATTTTATCATAATGTCAGATGCATATATATATATATATATATATGCATATTTAATATAACTGATTATGGTATTCTTTTGTTGACAAAATATCACAGTCCCTATATGGATTCTACGATGGCCGAAATCACCCTGCACAAAAACAAGAAAATTATTGTTGACATGAAAACATACATAGCAAAAAAATAAAAATAAAAACTGGCAATATTTTCTTACGACAAAAACATTTTTATAGCAAACTTACAGGAAACGTTACAATATTTGAAACATATGGGAAAATATGGTATTATTAAAGAAATTCTAAACGTAATGGAAAACTTTTTAAAAACTTCAGTTTAACATGTTTCTAATGCATAACTAGTATCTAATCAAATGATTGCATGGTTCAATATTTTACGAAAGGATATGGAGTAAATGCACATGAGAACATAACACATATGTTAACTCCAACTGTAATTTTAATGAGATGTATGGCCATTTCGGAAATTTATTCCTCATCAGCAGCACTAGAGCACTCATCAATGTATATTTTATTTTATATATTTTACTTTTTCCCGACTTTTTACCTTTTTATGTTAAAGGATATCTCTGTCATGTTATCAGAAATGCAGCAATTAAGATGAGGTTGGGACACACTTCTCACAGATGCTTCAGTTATTAGAAACATATGTGAGATTTATCAATAAATTATAACAGCGTAAATTATCTTGTCAAAATATCTGTAGCGAAAATAAAGTAAAGATCGATGTAAAAACCATCAAACAACTGGAAACTCTTGAATTGATTTATAAACTGGTATTTATAAGATGACATTTAAAAAATATATTTAATAATATTATAGTTCATTTGCAAATTAAATTATTTTCCCAGTTAAAGTAAAATGTTGAAGCTAAATATGGCATATTTACATGGTTTGCCCCCCCCCCCCCCCCCAACAAAAAAATGTCACCAGTTTTCAGTGACAATTTTATTTCTTTTGTTGAAAAAAAATCACCAGTTTTCAGTGACTTTTTTGTATTTAATTAAGACGCCTGCTATCGACTATCGTAGAAATCATACCTGTAAGCTCTCCCGAGGAATATTTCCAAATCCTATGGGTAATGGTGAAATCCCATTGGAAATTGCATTTTCCCATGGTATTTTGAAATTCCCATGTTTTTTTTAAATTGCCATAGTGTAAATTCCTCCTAAGATATCGAGTTGCTATTACGATTTTGTTAAGTCTCGTGTGATTCCGAAAAAATTTGGTTATTCATATTATTCTCAATAATGGCAGCACAAGATTTGCAATCACTGAAATTGAAAATTTACGTTTTGTCCGATTCTCATGCGTTGTATATATGTTATTCAGTCGTTATTTGTCCGTCTTGCATCCGTTCATGTAGGGTATGCTAAATTGGTGATGACACTGTCACACTATAACGCACAGCGCCAACGTGTGCCGACGTGTGAGAATATTTTCGTACACGCTGGTTTGCTTTGTATAAGTTAGAAGCGCGATTATTAGCACGTTACAAATACGTCGCCGCAAGTTTGCGTGCGTTGTTGAACGTTGGGTGCGTCGAAAAATTTTGAACATGCTCAAATTTCACGACATTCGCCAACGTACGCGTGTAGTTGATAAGTTATGCGCACGTTAGACGAACGTTAGAGGTACGTTATGCACGTAATGTGCGCGATATGTAGTAGTTTCTCGGACATTGTTTTAAAAGTGTAAAGAACGAAAACAGAGCGTCCTTGTAACTAAAGAGAAACGTATTAGCCTATGTTTTCTTATGAAAAAAATGGTTAAAGAGCAAGACAAAATTTCAAAGGAATGTAAATATCTGCTTAATTTCAGCATCAGACTGATATATTTTTTCAGAATAAATTTTCTGATTTTTTTTTTGAGAACCTATCCCTCCTGCAAATCCGTCGTATTTTTCGGTGGCATTTCTATCAATTTCTACCTTTGTAAATGTTATTGGGGTGAAGAATTTCCAATTGATTTAACAAATGATCGAGATGTTCTATGAATGCGTTCGCTATACGTCAAGTACGCTAGTAAAACGCCTCTGAAACGTCGTCATACGCTGTTACACGTTTTGTGAGTGTTGCAGACCAATGTAATTAAAATTAGATCTACAAATTAGTCCTCACACTCACTGCATGGTACCATGCAGTGAGTGTAAGGAACAATTTGTAGATATATTTTTAATCAGTTGGTTGCAGACATGTTATGGATAAGTTTTCTGTACGTTGCAGGACGTTAGCCTGACGTTGTGAATGCGTCTATCAAGAGAATTTCTTCGATTTCTTCGGCGTGTGCCAGCATTCTTACAAAAATTAGCGAACGTCGACACACGTTGGCCAGAACGTTATATTGTGACAGGGCCTTCAAAATACCGAGTTACTGTTAATCTATTTTCTGCATATGCACATTTCGACAACTTATGTCTCATCAGTGCAGATCAAACCAAAACATTTGGAAGTCCACTAATCGAAAAACTAGTAAAAGCTGATAGAGAACAAATAACCAAAAAAGATCTAAATAGAAAACCTAAAATTCAGCTAAGGACAGAGCTATGCATGAGGGGGATACTCCTTATTTTGTAACATTAAGATATTTCAAGTTTCAATAAAATCGGTTTTCGGGTCAGCAGCGATGTACTGACTACTGGGTTGGTGAATACCTTCGGGGACTAACAGTCAACCAGCAGAGGCATCGGTCCAGTGGTAATAAATAACAAAATGTCGAAGTTACTGTTAATGTATTTTCTGCATATGCACATTTCGACAACTTATGTCTCATCAGTGCAGATCAAACCAAAACATTTGGAAGTCCATTAACCGAAAAACGTGTAAAAGCTGATAGAGAAAGATCTAAATAGAAAAGCCAAAATTCAGCTAAGGAATGGACTTTTACAGAAGAGATAACGGATAAACCGTTCGATTTCCGGACGTAAGGCGGAAACCAACCAGACGAGCACCGAATAAAACGAATTTATAAAAATACCTGTAGCGCAACCAAAATTAACATGTAATGAGCAAAATAAGAATCGTAAAAATAGGCCATATTTAAAGATAATAAGCACAAAATATAAAAAAAAAATAATAAAAAGAAAACAGAAAAAAACCAATATTTTCGACCTAATGGTTTTAACAACTATGAGATAACCGGACGGACAACCAAAATAATGGTCCTGCCCGAACGAGAGAAATTTGAACCACTGAAGAGTATATTTGTTTCTTTATTTTTGGTTTTTAGCCGGTCTCTTATAGTTTTTTACCTTATATATTTTGTCTCTTTTTTACTGATTAAAATGTGGCCTACTTTTACCATTCTTATTTTGCTTCAAATAAATTTACAACGGTAGCTTATTATGATGTCATCCAATAGAAGATGCTATGCACTACTTTTTTTTAAGTTGCTTATTTATTAAATTTAGGAAATGCTACGATCATGCAGTGTTTGTTTATTTGTATTTAGATTGTAGAAGTATTCTGACATGTACCCAAAACATCAAAACAAAGAAAAATGTCCGTGTTCTCGCCATTTAAAACAGTTATATATATTAAGGAGCATCCGTTATCATAGAGAATGTGTAATTTTAAACCCGACCTTGGTCTTGAGTATGTGGTTTAACTAGGTTAAGAGCAACGTTTTTTAAATCTTAGTCTTAGCATCCCTACTCTAGAAGCAGACTATTTTATAAGACTAGTCATAATATTTCTTGAATACTAAGAATTTAAACCTGGCAATAAAACGTAGTGCTGGCAATCCTGCAGTTATAAAAAGTAATTTCTGCAGCCTTCCCATAAGGAAGTGGCATAGTCTTACTTGTTACTCTTGTTACTAGAAAAAATGAGAAATCACATTTAGAATTTACCATATACTGCATGTTTATTACCCCCGGAAAGATTATTTAGCAGAGGATATGAAAAATGGAAATATTCATACCAATGTATGAAAAAAATTGAGTACATTTATTTGTGAGACTTATTACATGTAATGTTGAAGTGTATCCGATGGCTTGGAAGGTTAATTAAAACAAGATAATTATGAAATTGAAGTATACACCTATAATTGTTCAAACATGACAGGTCTTTAACTAAATTATAATTGATGAAAACAATTACAGTCATTTTATAGTAACCTTGACCAAACTGATTAGAAGTCTGTTTGAATCATTGCAAAACTGCCTGCTTGACTGATAATTAACAATTAACACATTTTGTCATCTTGTTTAACCGTTAGAAAAATTTATTTAGTAACACTTCATATAGCACAAAATTTCCGCTTGGCTTACTAATCAAAATCAACATTGATTGCCTTTTACAAAACAAATTAAAAAAAAAAAAATGTTCCTTAAAGCATTGACATTTATGAAGCTGTAAAGGTGTCAAGATTAATTATCACATTAAATTGGATAAAAAACTAAACAACGGATTATTTGACCAAATCAGGTTCTACTAGATGAATCTCAATGAAGGTGTTAGGGATTATATGACCAAACAAACTAATTATGTGTTACACGATCTGTTACTAAATGCATTTCTAAAGATATAAATTAGTCCAAAAGGTAATAAGGACCTATTATTAGTCCAGCATTTAAAGTTGTAGACTGACTTTATGTCTGCCAGCCACACTGGTCAAGCTAACTATAAAATGACTGTAACCTGAAGCGCTACAACAGATTGAATATAAACCACCCTTAGCTCAACAGTGTTCATTAATTAGTAATTCCCTCTCAATGACTCAGAAGTTATTACCATGAAAACGAGGATTAGAAATGCCCATAGTAATAAGTTGTTTACGAGTAACGCCATATTTAGATATCAAATGCTTAATGTGCTATTTGTTCCTTCATAAAATTTGTTCAAAATGATAAAGTATTATAGAATATTTGTGCTTAAGGAACAAATATTATACTATTTGTTCTTAACGGTATAAATGTTATATAATAATTGTTTCAAAAGGAAGAAATATTATGACAATGTTTATAATATTTATTCCATAGGAACTTTTGCTATGTGGAACAAATATACGTTGACAAATGTTCATATCTATCATAAAACTTCATAAATGTATTCAACAACTTATGAAATATGTTACCCTGTTCTAAAAGTTTCACTTTGATAGTAGGTTACCTTCATTAGAATCGTAATGATTAGAACAAACGCGTGCGAATCGTACTAGTCAAGCATGATTTCCGCAAAAATAAGCACATCTATACTCAAGAGATAGGAAGCGATATAGGATTGAGCTAAAAAGGGCTCTAAACAACCTATTTTGGTCACCTCATAAATAACCTATCAAGCGATTGGGTCATATGTTATAAAACAACGGCAGTAGAATACCGAAGGAATAAAGAACATGATTACATAAAGTCCACAGACAAGGCAAAAGCAAGAACACCGACAAGAAGACGGAAGACAAGCAACGCTACACAACCACAAAACACAAACACTACAAATACAACAATAAAACACTAACAGTATGAACGCTCAAAAGAGGGACATCAGGTGATCCGGAAGGGTAAGCATGCCCTGCTCTGTTTACAGCACCCGTCACACTATCAGTGGGTCAATCCACGGTATAGTCAGATTCGGTAATGTCAAATCAATCTAGCTGAAAATTTCAGTTTTTAATCATGACACCGACATTTCATATCTATCTATGATGTCTTGGTGACGGCCATAGAATATCTGAAGAGATGAAAGTAACAACGGTTTACCATAGCCCTAACTCAGTAGTTTTTGTGACATTGCTTTTGCTCTGTATTGTAGTAACAACTTGTGTAGGCAGTCACTGTATGAACTACAAGCTCTACAGTAATGATGTTTCCCACCTGCTGCTTTTTCGGATAAAATATGAACATGATTAATCAAATAAAACATCCAAGGACTGCTGCGACCAAGTTTGGTTCCAATGGTTATTTTGTTTCAGAGAATATCTTTTAATTGCATTTCCCAAACAGTCCTATGTTGTGATATTGTGATATGTTCACTGCCTGCAGTCAGGCAACAATTCTCAAAGTGACCATCCACAGAGACAAAAAATATTTGCAATTTAGATCCGATATTGGTCAGAATTGTCCTTAGATATCTACCCACTCCCTCAATAAAAAAAAATTGCATATTTAACATTCTTCGAGCCTGCGATTGGCCAATTAGAACCACACTTGGACAGATTAGTCTTTCATGTTGGTCTCCTTGTTTTTGATTGATCACATGTGTGTAGCAGGTCTGCACAATATAAAAAAACGACTATTTGGTGAGGAACATAGTTATATGTTGGAACATATGAGAAAACATTGAAAGATCTTTGAAATCACATGACCATTTATAATTCATCGTAGGCACAACCGTCCTTAGATGGTCACCTTCAAAAATTTTATCAGCAAGTACGCGATTTTGAAACATAATTAAACACAACGTTTTATTGAACTATTTGAAACAAGAACCTTTTGTTTAACAAAACTTATTGGTTTGTCAATGTCAAGCACGGTGCTGGTGAGCAATACATGTTCTTGTATAAACTTAAAAGTAAAATCTGCTTATTGTCTCTTTTCATTTGAATCAATTCGCCGTACACAAGAAATTCCACAATCAACTATTCGCAGTACACCGCACTTGCAATTCGCCGTACACTATATAGTTTTTGTTTTCGAACACTCTGATAAAACTACACATAGTTATGAGTTACAAATTAAAACTCGGCTTTCTGACATAACATTGAAACTTCATACTGATTTATACATGAATTGACAGAGATACAAACGAGAAAATGCAATACGTTGGCAGGAGTAAACAAGTTGTCCGGTGATTTGTTGACGAGTTTGTAAAATTTTTTCATTTATTTGACACGCGATGAACGAAATACAAACGTTTACGTGTCATATTATTACATTTGAAGTGAAGGTTTTACCAATATTTGGATATTAATATAGGTGAAAAAGTTAAATTTTCTTACCTTGGTAACACTTGTTTTGATTTTTCCTCGCTTGATTAGTCGGTATATCCGGTGGTCGTTGATACACAGTGATAATATAAGGTCCATAAGTAACTTACAGCGAACGCTGTCAATCGAGGACAAATTCGTGTGACCTTACATTTCATGGTTTTGCTTAGGTTTTTTTTTTTTTTTTTTTTTTCTTTTTGCTGCATTCTGTTTCTTAATAACAGCAAGTGATAAGTCAATGATATTTGGTATAAAGCTTTGTCTTGGCTAAAACATACATGTCATCCGTATGGCTTTTGAATTTGGCGTTATTTTACCGGTCAAGTGCGCAGTTTAATTTTTAGCAAAGATCTACAAGTGATAAGTCAATGACATTTGGTATATGGCTGATCTCGGTGCGTAAACGTCAGTCTTGGTTTGATCTCAATTTCACACTCCAGTGCCTAAGCTATTTTTTTTTATAAAGTCTTCTTTTCAATAGCTTCAAGTGGTTTGTCAATGATAGTGTATAACTTATTATTGATTAGTACATGTCACTCTACTATATGATGTTTTGCCCTACCTCAATATCATGGTGAAATGGCCACTTAAGTTTTTAAAAAGGTCTGATTCCCAATAAGTGGTTAGTCAATAATATTTGGTATATGGCATGAGTAATATGTTATATTACCCCTCTCCCCTCCGACTATTTTTTTCGTCCCTCAAAAAAATAGTCGGTAGTGGAGAGGGGTAATATAACATATTACTATTGTGTTTAAAAAAAACAACCGGAGGTGTTAAAAAGCTACACAGAAAAAGTTATAAAAAAAATTAAACTCCCGGGACTACACCGAATATAAAACTATTAGTGTGGGTCTAACACTGTAAAAAAACAGCTGGAGGTTCAGCGAAGTAGAAAAATTCACACAGGAAAAAGTAAGAAAAAAAATATCCGGGAACTCAGCGAAGAAAAGAATTTTTATTATTTAAAAATGGTGTTTACAAATCTAACAAATAGATTAGCAGATGAATTACACCACAGAGTTGTAAGTGTTTTTCCTAAAAGACGTGTTTAGGTTCATTCTGTTGATCAAACGTGGGCAGTTGATTTGGTAGATATGCAAAAATATTCAAAACAAAATATGCATTATAAATACTTATTAGCAGTTATAGAGGTATTTAGTAAATATGGTTGGTTAATTCCGTTGAAAAATAAAACAGGAGTAACTGTAAGTGAAGCATTTAAAACATTATTTAAAGAAAGAAAACCTTCCTTTGTGTGGTCTGACAAAGGATCAGAATTTTATAATAGGCAAGTAAAAGAATTGTTAAAAGAAAAGAACATAAAATTATATTCAACTGAGAATGAAGAAAAATCTAGTGTAGTGGAAAGATGGATAGGAACAATGAAACAACATACGTATAAATATTTTACTGCCAATGAAACTTTTAAATATTATGATGTATTAGATAGATTAGTTAAAAACTATAACAATACAGTACATTCTTCAATTAAAATGACGCATGTTGAAGCAAGTAAATTTAAAAACCAATTAAGAGTTTATAAAAATTTATATCCAGAAAAAGAAGAAAAGATTAAAGGACCTAAATTCAAAGTAGGAGATAGAGTAAGAATAACAAAAAAGAAAGGTCAATTTGAAAAGGGATATACAACTCGTTGGAGAAGAGAAATATTTGTAATTGAAAAAGTTTTAAATACAAACCATATTACTTATAAAATAAAAGATTTAAAAGGTGAAGAAATTATAGGTTCGTTTTTTGAACAAGAATTACAGATTACTAAATTTTAGATTTTTATCACATTTCTTTTTTTTTAAATGACAGAAAAAAAAATCTGTACAAAATGTTATGAATATAAATATTTATATGAATATGATAAAAATAAAACAAAACCAATGGGTATCAAATCTGCCTGTAAAGAATGTAATAAACCTAAAAAAAGATTACATTATCAAATTAATAAAGAAAAATATAAGCAATCTTATCAAGAATTTATACTGAGAAATCCTACTTACTGGACTTTATATCAAAGAAAACAATATAATTAAAATTTAACCTTACAAAATGAGTCCTAAAAGTAAAAATTATATTAAAGAAGTTATCAATAAAAGTGGTGTTAATATAGATAATTATTTTAAAAAGATTAAACCAGATGTTAAAAGATTAGTTTTATCATTTCCTAATTCGAAATTTAATCTTATTATAAAAACTATTTATTCAAAACCTATAGCTATAGACGCTGAAAAAATAGAAAGACATTATAATAGTGGATTCATAAGACTTCAAGCACAAAATGAATTAAAAAAAAATATATATAATTCTATTATAAAAAAATATAAAGTATGGGAAGAAGAACATCAGGGAAAAGAATCTGGTTTAATATTTTATGAAATAGAAAACACAGAAAGTTAAAGTTGTTAGAGTAAGAAGTATAAACGGTTCATTTTATTTTGATTTAGGAATAAAATTTAATAGTTTATTAAATATACAAAACAATGATAATTACTGTTTTGCTTATAGTGTATTTGCAGGAATACTATATAAATTAAAATAAAAACCTGATGAACATAAAGGATATTCCGATACATTTAAAGAAATGAATAAAAACCCCGCAAGAGTATCAATTTACAAACCTTTTTTTGATCATATTAATATGAAAAATATTAAATTTCCAATAAGTATAAATTCAATTAAAACATTTGAAAAACATAATACAAATATAGCTATAAATGTATTTGGAATTGAAAACAAGCTTTTTGATCCTAATGATAAAAAAATTAATAAATTAAATCAAGAAAATAATTAACGAGATATATATCGCCTGTATAGAAGTGAATTTAAAGATAGAGATTATGTTATAGACCTATTATATGTTAGTATAAATGATAAAAAACATTACTGTTTAATAAAAAAAATTAATGCTTATCTTAATCATAATCATAATAAAAGATATCATTGTAGAAATTGTATTACTGCTTCATATACTACTGAAAACGCTTTAGAAAAACATAAAAAGATTGCAATGAAAATGAACCATTTAAATATAAAATGCCAAAAGAAGGAAGTAAGTGTGAATTTAAAAATCAACATTTTAAATTAAAACTACCATTTGTTGGATATGCGGACTTTGAAGCAATTAATATAAAGTTAAATTATATGATCTTCGGAAACAAATTAATAAATTAAGAATAAAAAGTAAATCACATAATGTTAATTCAAAAATAAAAAAAATATGATTATTGATGAATTAATAAAAGAAGGAGAGTTAACTGAAAAAAGAGCAAAAACAGTTTATCATAAATACATTAATAATAAAACAAATAATAGAGAAACAAAAAATATATAGATAAAATTATAGAAAAATATATTGAAAAATATTTTAATAAGTGATAGATAAAATTTTCGATAAATGGGTTAAAGATGAAAGACCCATAGAAATAAGTGATTATGAAATAAATAATTATTGTGAAATTAATAAACTTAAAAGGAGAAAGATTGATATTAATAATCTACGAAAGAAAATGAAAAGAGAAAACATTAAATTATCTTTTAAAGATAATAAAATAAATTTACAACAACAAAAAGTAGTTTCTTATAATTTACAATTAGTTTCTCAATATTCTTATGTTATACCAAATAAAAATATTAACTATGAACCTAGTGAAAATGCTGAAGAAGATTTTGTTAAAAAATGTTTACATTATAAATATAAATTAAATGGGCTTATTATCATGCAGAAAAGGAATTTAAAATATTAAAAGAGAAAAAAGAAGAACTATATAATACTTCTGATTGTTGTTATATGTGTAGAAAGGAATTAGAGAGAAAAGAAAAAATAATTGAACATAACCATTTATCAGGTCAATTTAGAGGAATTTGCTGCTCTAGTTGTAATTGATTAGAATCTAGTGATGGAAAACAATTTCCAATCTTTTTCCATAACGGGAGCGGATATGACTTCCATTTTTTAACAGAAGAACTACTGAAACATGAAAAAAGATATAATAAAGTAAAGGTATTACCAAAGGATAGTGAAAATTACATATCAATAACATTTGGAGATAAATATTTGAAGTTAGTTTTTAAAGATAGTAAGAGATTTTTACTGAGTAGTATGGATAACTTGTCAAAAACATTAAAAGATGATCAATATAAAATACTTAAAAAAGAATTATTTATTCATGTTAAAAATCAATTATTTGGATTTCATAATAATGATTTTAGTAAAGAAATGAAAATGCATGAAGAAAGAGACGAAAAATTAATTGAGCATTATACAAATCTTTTATTTGAAGATTTAAAATATCATGAGTATAACGAAAGTGAAAAGAAATGGGAAAGAAGTTTTAAAGGTGTATTTCCATATGATTATTTTGATTCTTTAGATAAATCAAAAATTTTTTTTTTCCAAATAAAAACGAATTTTATTCTATATTGAATCAAAAAGATATATCAGATAACGAATATAATCATGGAAAAAAGATATTTGATAGATATTGTGAAACATTTAAAGATTACTTAATGCTTTATCAAAAACTAGATGTGTTAATATTAACCGATGTATTTGAGAATTTTAGAGAACTATCTTTAAAATATTATGAAATAGATCCAGCTTATTGTTATTCAGCATCTAGTTTATCAAGGAATGCTGGATTAAGATATACAGGAATAAAATTAGATTTGATACATAATATAGATATGTTAAATATGATTAAAAAAGCGATTAGAGGCGGATTTTCCGGGATATTAGGAAAACGTTATGTTGAAGCAAATAATAAATTTACTAATAAAGAAAAATTAGATAATCCAAATTATCTTTTTTATATAGATGCTAATAATTTATATGGTGGTGGGATGTCAGAAAAACTTCCGACTGGAAAATTTAAATGGGAAGATGAAGATAAAGAAAATCAAGATATAAACTATTGTTTAGATAAATGTAATGAAGAAAAGGGAATGATTTTTAAAGTGGATTTAGAATATGATCCACAAACAAAATTTAAATTAAGAAAATATCCACCTATGCCAGTTTTAAGAAATATAAATGAAAAAGACATATCAGATTATTCAAGAGATTTTTTAAAACAACATAATACTGAATTAGGAAACGTTGAAAAATTAATCTTCATGATAAGAAAGAGTACATTGTACATTATGATATTCTCAAATATTACATTTCTCTTGGAATAAAAGTAACAAAAATGCATAGTATAATATCCTTTAATCATAAAACGTGGTTAAAAGATTATATTGATTTCAATACAAGCATGAGAGCAAAAGCAGAAAATGATTTTGAAAAAGATTTCTGGAAATTAATGAATAATTCTTTTTACGGAAAAACAATGGAGGATATTTCTAATAGATGTTTAGTAGAATTAGCATATACTCCTGAAGATCTTAAAAAATTAGCATCGAGAGATAATCTAAAATATATTATAGATTTTAATGAAAATTTTAAAGCAGTATTATTAAATTATAAATCAATGTATTTTAATAAACCTGTTTATTTAGGAATGTGTATTTCAGATTATTCAAAATTAGTAATGTATAAATTTTATTATGATATTATTGAAAAATATTTTCCAAATAATGAAATTTTATATTCCGACACGGACGCATTTGTATTAAATATATTCACAGAAGATCTATACTCTGATTTAAAAAAAAATAAAAGAAAATTTTGATACATCTAATTATCCAAAAGATCATCCTTTGTATTCAACTGTAAATAAAAAGGTAATATGTAAATTTAAAGATGAATTAGGAGGAAAAATAATGACAAAATTTATTGGAATAAGAAGTAAAATTTATGGATATGAATATATAGATTTAAGCAAAGTTGAATTTAAATGTATAGCAAAGGGAGTTAATAAAACAACTAAAAAGAATTCAATTCTGAATCATATGAAAGTTGTTTATTTGAAAAAAAAAGTAATTCATAAAACAATATTTAATATAGTACAAAAGAAACATGAAATATATCTAAATGAGATGATTAAAATTGGGTTATCACCCTTTGATGATAAGAGATATATCTTAGATAATGGAATAGATACACAACCTTAAGGTATTTAATCTTTATATCTTATTTAATTTCCAAGCAACAAAAAAAGTTAATGCCATACCACCAATAACACATGCAATTTCTCTATTTTTCTGATCTTCCGATGGAGTATAAAAATCACTTAGTTTAGGCTTGGGTGATGATGGGGTTAATTGTTTATTTGTAACATAATAATATTCTCTCATGGCTTGATCAACATCATCAGAAGTTTTAACAGCATGCTTTTCTTTTCTTAATTGTTAATTTAGAAAATCTAATCTTTGAGTTCTTCTTTTATTCCATTCTGCTGTTTCTTCTTCTAATTTTTCTATTGCTTTGTCATGTCTTATTTTCTCCTCATTTGCATCACTACCCATATGTGAAAATAAATAATAACTTTCAGAAAATGCTAAAGCGTTCGTCATTGCTCCACCTAACATCATTGCTAATGCACTTGCCACTTTAAGAAAATAAAATTTATTTCATAATATCAGCAGGTATAATGCCTTGCTTAATCAACATATCTTTTGTTGCCATTGCAAGTAATATATCAATGGATAACATAAAAATATCATTCATGTTAAAATCTACTTTTGGTGCTGACTTTCTAAATACTTTTTACCTATTTCTGCATATCCAACTGTTAATAATGTTTCCACTCCAGCATGATATAACATATTTGCTATTTGTTTTCTGTCTTTTGGTGTTGCCATTTTTATATATTAAATTTTTAATTTTTTTTATTTCTGTTCTTATTTTTTAATTCTTAATTCTTCCGTTTCTTTTCAAATTTATCATGTTTTATTTTTTCTTCCGTTTCTCCTTTTATTTCTTTTTTTAATTCTTCTTTTATTTCTTTTTTATATAATTCAAATAACATTAAAAAATTATTTATAATTTCTAAGGATAACGCTGAAAAAATTAACACGTCTGTAATTGAATTTATTTTTTCTGTTTTACCCATTTTTTGAAAAAAAATAAAATTAGTTAAATTCAAAAGAATCAATTTCCTTTTTTTTTTTGTTTTTTTTTTTTAAAGGGATTTGCTCACTTGGTTTTTCTTTACCAAACATGATTTCTCTAATCATTTTTTTTTGGTTCCCCAATTGATAAACATAGTGGTAATATGTAATTTTTGTTACAATTTTGTTTGTTTGCTGGGCATATATGATAAAACGAATCTGTAGTTTTATCATCATTTGTTATTGGAATCTCACCAGCTTGTTTTAATTCTATGTTTTTTTTTTAATTTTTCTGCTTCATTCTTTTTAATTCAGCTTTTAGCTTTCTTGCTTCTACACCTTTCTTACCAGCGGCTACTCGTTTTGGATTTTTTTGTTGAGGTTTTTTTAGATTTTTTTATTTCTTCTTTGTTTTCTTTTTTGTTTTCTTCTTGTTCAGAATTTTCACTCGTCATTTTTTATGTCATTATTTTCGTCTTTTTTTAGAAATCAATATGTCTTGCTATTGTTAAGTTTGCAGTAAAAGGAACAAAATACATTGCATATCTATGATACAGTTCACAACATACATTAGTTAAAACGTGATTGATAAAAGGATCTTCCCCTAAATCTTGCATTAAATTTGGTTGATTAACAACGTTAAAATACTTTGATACACCCATAACATATAAGTTAATAAAAGAGTTTCCTAATGTCTTGGTCATACTGGCCCCTAATCTTGCCTCATATTTACAATATAATTTATGTATTTGTTCTGGTGTCATTGTATCAATTTCTGACAATTGTAATTCTTTACCCAGATATTGCTTACTACCCCCACCAGCAACAACGGCTGATAATCTTTCATGTTTTTTTTTCTAAAAGGGAACTGCTCGCTTCGCTCGCTTTATCATCATCAAAATCTATGTTTTCAATATTATCATCTCTTAAAAATTCTTCAGTGCTCATTTCATATATTTTATTTTTAATTTTAAAAAACTAAATACAAAATAACCAACTAATGATAATACTCCAGTGTTTGTAATAATTGTTAGTATTTCTTATAGCATTGCTTTTTATTGCTATTTTTGCTTGATAACTTAAGCATTTCTTAAGCATTACTTAAGCATTACTTAAACATCACTTAAGCATTACTAAAAAATTACTTAAGCATAACTTAAGCATTAGTTTTTTTCTTATTTGGAAATACTAAATCATAAGCATGATATTTATTTTTTTAATTATTTTTACATGTTTTCAACCCTAGTGGTCTTACATAAAAAGAGGTATCTTTGTTTTCTATCTTTTCAGCGAGATGAGAAGGACACCAAACTTCACCATTATTTTCGACAGATAAAATTACACTCTTATCAAAACATGTATTAACATATTTATAATCAGTGATTTTGTAAATTTTATCAATTTCTAAGTCGGTCCATTTTAGTGTGTTATGATCTTTTTGTTTTTTTAAACAATCTATCAAATTTTTCTCTCTTCATTTTTAAAGAAATAAAATTTAATAAACTACTCGCTCGCTTAATAAATTACCCAATAATCAGTAGGTTGATCTGTCTTTAATATTAATTTACGATGTTTCTTTTTTTCAATTCTTCTTTTATTCTTTGTCTTTCTTCTAAAGTGGGAATAACATCATGTGCTCTTAAACATTTATCAAAACTGTCTCTGTCTTGTGTGTAAAACATGCATAACCATTTTGTTTGTTCTCTTAAATCTTTTAACACTGAATTATATCTCTGTGAAGTTACCCATACTGATTTTTTAGCATGTCTCCCTGAAAATGCAAGTTCAGAAAGCATATCTCTTTTCTTTGTTAATTGTTTTGTTGCGCTGCAATCATCAATAATATATAATGTTGGTTTTCCTGCAAATTTCTTAAAAAAAATATTCTTAATAGTTCTTGTAATTTTTCTTCTCCGTTATTAAGGATAGGATTAAGAATTATCAATTTTTTTGTTTTTGGTTTTTCTATGATCACCAATCCACTCACGATTTTTGTATGCCTCGTTCCATTGAATAGTTGGACAAAGTATAACAATATATGTAAATACTCCATGATATTTTGTTTCTAACAAATCAAGAACAAATTCTGTTTTTCCACGACCGGTCTGACCACAAATAATAGCACAATGAGGGTATTTTGGTAACTCCATTTTTAATAAATAAAATAAAATAAAAAAATTAAAGGGTCGTACTTAATATTTTACTTCTTTAAATATTCCATCTTCAAAATTAATTTGTGCATCTTGTATAACATAAATATAAACATTTATTGGTTTATTATCAACTTCTGCTTTTTTCTTTATTTGAATTGCTATACATCGAGAGGCATATTCGATTTTTTCTACCTGATCCATTTTGTGAGTTATCATCTGTTAAACGTAAGTCTAACCATAAAGCATAATTAGTTGTTAAGTATTTTTCTAATGTAGTATCAGATAAATTTATTTTTTTTGCAGTTTTATTTATTTCTTTATCTAGTTTTGAATTAAAAGCAAAGAATTTATTTATTTCATCCCATTGTTGATCTGCTTCCATTTCTTCACTGTGTAATTGATTTGGAACACCTTCTATTGTTATTTTTATTTTTGTTATTTCAGGATTATAATAAGTTTCGGTGCTTGTTCTTTCAAGGTCTTCAAACAACATTAGAACACCTTTCATACTTTTAGCCGGCGTATTTACATTAAAGTTCCAGAGTGTATCAGTTTTATTTTTAAGTAATTGTTCGTATCTTAATATTCAGTCAAATAAGATAACCATTTTACTGTCAATTTGATATCTTATTTGACTTGCTAATTCAGGGCTAGAAACCATATCAAATTGTAAGCAAATATCATTGATTTTATATATTGCATCTTTATCTGTTGAATGAATAACTTTGTTGTAGTCGTTGAACGTAAGTTCATATTGAAGTTTATTACCAAGACCGGCTTGGTAAAAGGGCATGTGAGTTTCTAAAAGTTCAAAGTCAAGTGGAATACAAAATCAGTTTTTGTATGCTTTTGCTATGGCTTGGTCTCCTACATTTTCTGTTTTATCTCCTGCTCCAACTCTATGTTTTAACATATTTGTTGTACCAATTCCTTGAAATGCCATATTTGCGCATTCAGTTGTAGTTTTCCACAAATCAACATAACAATGATAAATATAACTATCATCAATTGACATAATTTCATTACCACTTGTTTAATTGTTGTTTTTTTAACTATTGCTCTTCCTATGTTTTGGTAAATTTGCATCTTTAGATTCAATTTATAGTTTAAAAGTTAATCTGGTTGTTCCAGGAACAATAACATCATTATCACCTAAATTAGGAAATCTTACTAATAACTTTTGATTTTCTTTAATAGTTGAAGGAGTATTAATTATTTTAACACTTTGACGAATACCTTTTGCAGCATAAGGTTCTCTTAATTTTCTGTAAGGATTTAATTTTTCTCCGTAAGCCGAGATTTTTTAAGGATAAAAATAGAGTTTATAAAAATAATTCAATTACCGCTGATACTAGAGTATTGATACATAGAGGACTATCATTCTTACTCATAAAACTTATTCTATCTCCAGCCTTAACATTTAAAGGTTTATCAAAGTTTTTATAATTATGATATTCATAAACAGAATCGTCCAATTCTATTCAATCAAAAGTTAATTTATCATTAACACTCACCATGACAGTTAAACCATCTTTTCCTGTTTTTAGACTTATTAAACTAAGACCTAATATTTGACCTGCATAATTCATAACATATTCACTTCCACCAGTACCAAAATTAAACATTTGATTGAACTTTAATGGGCCATTAATCCCAGCTAATATACATATTGTGTTTCTCTCTGGTATATTTATAATTTTGTTATATAATAAATTATTATTAATTTCCATTACTTGAAGCTCGTTCCTCATTTTTAATATTTCCGATGCATCTACGTGTTTTTTTT
>MJUU01051583.1:16172-31395 GCA_002080025.1 Modiolus philippinarum | reverse complement strand
ACTTGTTGTAAATGTACATACAATGATTTATAGATAGCAAAATCTATGGGTCTGTTTCCATAATGTTTTTCATTAGGTGTGAATATTTTTGTTTTATTAAATCCTAATATATATCTCAAACTTTGACTTATCTTTAATTCAACAGGAGTGTTTAATAAAGCAATACCATTTGTTTCATTTACGGACAATTCAATATTTTCTTTTATAAATTCATTTGCTATTTGTTTGAAACTATAATAACCATCTATAAGTTTTATGGGTCTCTCTCCAGTTTTTTTTATATGTACATCTGAAATATTATCCCAACCTACGCAATATGTTATATATTTTAAACCTATACGTTTATTTTCGTTTCTGTTATCAATGTAAGTAAGTAATTTTATTGTTTTATCAATATTTGAAATAGTAGGGTACATTTTTTAGGGTAAAAAATGAAGAAAGAATTTAAATATAATCCTAATGCATCGTATAACCCCCATACTAAATATTGTGAAAAAGATATAATCCTTGTTAATCAATTAATATTTGTAAATCAAAAAGAGAACTTTAAAACAAATTTTCCCGATTTATTTCAAAAATATCAAACCCACCATTACACACCAACGAACCATGGAATACGTGGATGTATTCTTCGTTTGATTGGTGGCAATGCCGATTAAACTTTGCAGTCTGGTGTGCTAGTACAGGATGTGGTATTTCTTATGATGATCATATACAAAACACTTCAAATTTAACCCAAACGGTTTATATGTTTCATTTATATTATTGTATTGCCAGAATCTTAAAAGAACTTAAATCACATTTACCAACTGATTCTTCTTTCTGTTATTACAAAAATCCTTATGATAAAGCAGCATATCAAAAAATATGTAATGAATTTCAAATTTCTCCTCATACAGATTGGAGACAAAAATTAGAAACAGCTTGCCATGGTTTAGGAAGTTTTACCCAATACTATAAACCAAGTGCTGAATATAGAATGAATCATTCTCAGAATGGACCATTATTAAATATAAACGATTCAGTTAAGCATACGATAGATATAAATATGGCTTGGACAACATTTATTCTAGACAAATCAGAAGGTTTTACAAAAGTAGGTATTGAATATTTTACGAAAGGATATGGAGTAAATGAACATGAGACCATAACACATATGTTAACTCCAATGTAACTTGAATGTATTAATGAAAGTATTAGAACGTTTGTATGGGCTTTATTAGGAGCACAATCTCAAACACGTGTAGATATACTATAAATAGGTACAGGATTTGATGCTCAAAAACAATTCTTAGCAAACGTTAAAGATGCTATTAATAATCCCATAGATTTACCCTCTCAGATTTCAAATTAACAATGTGTCTAAAAATACGCTAGTAGTAGAGTTAATTATGTCTATGGTATTGGGTTATATATGTCTCCAAGTGATATGAGATTACAAATTGGAACAATTGTTGGTTATAATAACAAAATTGTAATCGCAACAAAAGATCAAAAACTAGGCTTTAACGATGATATAAATAATAAACACGTTTCTCATTCTTTAGATAAATTAGATGGAACAAAAACAAAAAAATCTTTACCAGAACCTGTTCATGATATACCGAAGCCTTCTGATAAATTTATTCAAGATAAACCTAATATAGAACATGAAGAAAATAAACAAGCAATAATATTTGGAAGTATTTTATTGGGTATTACAGCACTTATTATTTATGAGATTTATTAATTTGATAGTCCTTATTGTATCAATATTTACCCGGTTGTTAATATATGTTTCAATAAATATTGGAAACTCAATATGATATGAGTTTTTTCCCCCAACCTGGAATATACATTTCACGCGTTCCAATTTCTACCCGTGTAGAAACTGGAATCTCAGGAATGTTGGCTTGAAATTTAAATTATTTTACAACTCTTAAAAGTTTTTTCGAAAAATTTTAAAAATGTAAATTATGAAAAAGTAAAAATAATGCCCTTAAAAATGAAGCAACCAACAGCCCCAGATTTATATCCAGAATTACCAAAAGAAGATGGACAAAATTATAGACTACAAAAAATAACAGAAATAGAAAAAAACGTTAATAAATGAAAGAGATAAACGTAAATCACTATACAAGAAATATAAACGAGGAGTTAATGCAACAGATGCCGTAGACACGACTTTAATTTCAGCTTCTGCTATTTTATTTGGTGTTGGAATAGCTTTTCCTATATCGTTACCAATGCAAATCGCAGCTGTCGTGTGTGGAGGTTTAGGTGCTTGTGTTAAACTTGTTAGACGTAAACTTACAACAAAATTAAAGAAACATTATGAAATTAAAACAATGGCAGAGAGTAAGTTAAATAGTATAAAAGATTTAATTTCAAAATCTTTATCTGATGGACAAATAAATGAAAATGAATTTAAATTGATTTTAGATGAATTGGAAAAATATAACAAAATGAAAGAAAATATACGTACAAAACAAAGACAAACAAGAATGAATGACAGTGAAAAAAAGAAATTGATTGAAGAAACAGAAGCAAGAGTAAGAAGTGAATTAAAAAAAAATGGAAATCATTTCTTATTTTCTTTAACAAAATTACTATAGTAAACGACCCTCCACCAAAATATGAATAAAAATTTTATAATTAAAAATGGCTGAAAGAGGTGTTGATTTTTATGATAATCCTGCATTTGAAGATGATTATATCGAGAAGAAAAAGAAACTTTTTTTTCAAAATGATATGGAAGAGTTTCTCCAGGATATAAATAAAAATTTTGAACAATTAGAAAATTTATCACCAGAAGATAAACTAAGACATGAAAGGGAAATTACAGAAAAAATGGTAAAAAAATTTTACAGAGTAAATAATGAAACAGTACGTCATAAAAATGAAAAGGATTTCTTTGTTAAGAAAAATGAATATGGAGAAATTATGTTATATGTAAAAGATGAATATGGTAGGGAAATTCCATTAACCCATTACAACAGATCAGGAGTATTAAATTTTTATTAATTTAGCACTCTTCAAAAAGACTATGGTGCTGGTGGTACTGATTTTATCAGATATGTTTTAGGTGTAGATGATTATAAATTTTCTGAAGGAATGAAAGAAAGTAGAGCAGGGTTTCAGGAAGACATTAAAACCCCACGACCTTGGGATAGAACCAAAACCATAAGAGGAGATATTTCTTCACATAGTACTTTTCACACGTTTGTAACTTCCCAACAAGAAGATAGAATCGAAACCATAAAAGAAAGTATTCCTTTAAACGAAATAACTTCCCAACAAGAAGCAGAAGAACTTTCAGAAAAAGTCAGAAATGCAGAAACATCTGTAAAAGAAATATTAACATCATTTGAAAAAGAAACACAAACAGATTTAAATATGACAGAAATGGATAGAATTATTAGAAAACTGAATGCTTATATTGAAGCGTTTACAACAATCGATGAAAATATTGATCTTGATACAGCAAAACTAAATGGAAAATATAAAAACTTGGTAAAAGAAAAAAATCAAATTAAAACGATTAATAAAATATAATGATAATCCCATAGAAATAAAAGAAACAGAGGAACAAATAAAAAAAAATAGAATCTGATATAAGCGTAACAATGGAGGTACTTAATGCTAATAGAGATAGAATACGTAACCAGTTAGATAGAATTAAACAAACAATACGTAAAATATTATATAAAACATTAGGGGAAAGAATTAGAACATTATTTAAAGAACAAGGAATAACAATAGTTAGTGTTTTAACTGCCTTTGGATTGATTATTGATGTTATTGTTGAGGCAATTATTCCATCTAGTGGTGGAAGTCGTCCTTCACCTCCACCTCCTTCAGATAAAACAGATGTAAAAGATTGGATAAAAGAACAATTATCAAATTTTGGAAAACTATTAGCTAAGCTTGCAGGAAAATTAGCAGCTGCATTACCAGGAATTATCGGCGCCATTGTGTCTTGGTTGTTAAATGCAACAAAAGACGTAGGAAATTGGTTTGCAAATAATTTATGGGCTTTGCTTGTTTTGGTTGTTGGTTTATTGTACCCTGCTGCTAGGGAATATTTAAAAAAATAAAATTAATTGTCATACCTTTTTTTTGTGTTCATCTAATAAAGTCCTACTTCGCACGTTTTTCATCATTCTTCACATATTATCTAAATTAATATCCACACTTTTAATCTGACCACGATCATCAAGATTTTCAAATTCCCTGACTCCTTTTATAATTGTTGGTATAATATACTTTTGAAACAACAATTTTCTATCTTTCTCATTCCTTTTTTCACCTAAAAACGTTTTCAATTTCTTTAAAGTCCCCTCAAAACTTTTGCGTTCTTTCATTGATATTTTTGACACGACACATGAAATAGCATTATCTGGATACTGTAAAATTTCTTTGAGTGAAGCCATCTTGCTTACGTTTAAATGAAATGAAATTACACCTTGGCATCGGTTGAAAGAACACTTTTCCAATTAATTTTGATAGTCTGAAATCAATAGCTACTACAAAATACGCTTGGTTTGTCATTTAAATTTTTAATGAAGCATCCTTTGAATAGCATATTGTAATCAATACGATGTTAGATTGTTGCTAAGTAATATTCGATATTGGTTAACCAAGTAGATTAATGGCTTTTTTAGTAAAAGTAATAAACACATTTTAGGGGGTACTCTTTAGCTTTTTTTCTTACTTTTTCCTGTGAAACTTTTTCTACTTCGCTGAACCTCCAGCTGTTTTTTTTTACTGTGTTAGACCCGCACTAATAGTTTTATATTCGGTGTACTCCCGGGAGTTTAATTTTTTGTATAACTTTTTCTGTGTAGCTTTTTAACACCTTCGGCTGTTTTTTTTTAAAACAATAGTAATATGTTATATTACCCCTCTCCACTACCGACTATTTTTTTTGAGGGACGAAAAAAATAGTCGGTGGGGTAGAGGGGAAATATAACATATTACTGGCATGGTCTTGGTTAGAACATCGCAGTCTGACAGCCATGACCTACATTTCATGGTCCAGTGAACATGGCAAAGTTTTTTTTCTGATAGACCAGTTTCTCAAAAACTGTAGGTAGTAGGCAATGATATTTGGCATGCATGTAGGTTGCTCTTGAGTAGTACATGAATGCCTGTCATACAGATTTTGACTCTGACCTTCATTCCATGATCGAGTTAACACGGTATTTCATGTTAGATTTAATTCTGAATAACTGTAGGTGCTAGGGCTAGGTGACAAGTGTTTTCAGGGACCTCTTAAGTAGTACCATATTGTTTTTGACCTCGACCTTAATGTTTTGATCGATAGTGAGCATGTTTTTTGCTGAATAGGTTTATTCTCTGTATTATTTATTATTAAGAAAGTTTCATTTTGCTCACCAGTTTAACGACCAAGCAGTCACGGCCGAGACATCTTCCACCACCAACGGCGAACCTGTACACCGTGCAATCAGGGTAGCTACTAACAGTATGGAGGGTAGAGCAAAACAAACCACAAATAGGCATGCAGACGAAAAGTAACTTCATTAGTATATGGTTTTTGTATCAGTTTTATATGTGTTAGCATATATGTTTTAATAAAGTCACAATAACCCAAAGAGTTCGTGTACACCTAAAAATTACTGGCCGGGGAGTATTTCACAAAAATTGTCTCCCTTGTAAATATGTTAACATGTCATTTCCTCAAATAAACAAGATGTGTGACGACACAGCCAGGGTAAAAAAAAAATCAAATTTCTAACCTTTGCGGTATTTTTTTTACATTTCACATACCATGCATCTTATGCTGCAACAAGCGCTGCATGGTGAAGATATTTGAAAATTATACAATTGTCGTTGATTTATTCATAAAACATTGTTTTAAAACCAACCCTAGCTGAAATTCAAAATTGTATGAAAGTAAAGAAAAAATCCTAGCTACCAGAAAGGGTATGGGCGGAAACAAAATTTAGGGGTATTATTAAATATGCAATTATGCATCGTATAAACCATATAAAATTGATTTTGTATATGACCTTTTTCAGGATCCATTTTTTTCAAGTTTTTAATTAGGGAAAAAATGGAGTTTTCATTATATTTTTCGCTCTCGAGTGATTTGTACTCACCGTAAACTAAATATATGGGACAATTAAAGGAGCATGTTTGACTTTGAGTATTTCTACTTCGTTAAATTTTAAGATTTTCGGACACGTATTAATTAGTATTTGAAGAGTAATGTAAAGGTGGTTACAATTTCGTATTCTTTTGGGGATGATTTGTTGACAATTTCGTTTTTATATAAAGTTGATTCCTAAAAGGAACCCCAGAAAGAATGCATAAGAAATAAAAAATAGATCGTGTTTGAACTTTTATTCCGGAAAAACGCAACAAAGGGCGGACATAAAAAATGCACATAGATTAACAGGGATATTGGAAATCTGTATACAAATTTTGGTTCAAATCTGAAGATGGCCTTTTTGGAGATCCACTTTGAAAGACAGGCACTAAATGGAACTTTAATACCAATTTGCACATTGTCTATACATCTATACGTTCACCTGCGGCAACCTACGTTATTTTCATATATAATCAAAATATAGGAATGAAAAATATTATTATTTTTTTCATTGCATGGAAATAACTTATAATTATGCATCTATGGTAAACAATCCAAAAAGTAACATCCCTACCTCATTAAAACGAGAGCTCAATTTCTATTGTTCTATTCCAACCACTTCCCCGCCTGATAAGGGTAGGACTAAGCGTACAGTTGGTAGCAACTAAACAGTACGAAGGGTACATGTAGGACTAATTGATTATTTTTTAATCATTGTCATACTCCCATCATAACAGAAACTGCAAATTGTTGAAGACTGACAATGGAGACACTATATTATATTCAATGGCGTTGTTTATTATATATGATTACGCTGCAAACACGTTTTCCATTAGATGTATTCACTTTTTCTTTTCTTTTTTTTCTCTCCAAGAGACATCAAAAAGCACACTAGGACTTCTTTGGGGTATTTCTGAACCATATTGTCTTAATATATTGATGTGTGGAACGGCAATTTTTTTTCTCGATTTGTGCGGGTCATAATCATTGTGTAGACAAAACCCCCTAGAATCATTTCTTTTAAAAAAAAAAAACACAATATAACTTGCAATTTACGTTTGAAAAGCTTTTATCCGATTTTATCCGAAACTGTATAATTCTATATGTGAATCTCAGTTGTACTGTATTTTCGTTGGAATACCAATCGACAACACCCAAGAGTAATAAAATGCAGTATTATTTCATGGAATACATATCTATTTGCTTTTCTCAGATAATTTACAAATGTTTGAAGTCTTCCACATCTTGTCACAAAAGGAATTACATTCGGTAATAAGCCTAGTGCAAGTGTGAGCAGGTCCGGGTCTGGAACCCTTTTTCGGTAAGCCAGGATCGCGAATTTATTTGAACAGGAAATTGAGAAATTGACCGGGAATTCGGGATTGAAATGAAGCGAGATCTGGTAAATTGGACTTTTTTAACCGGGAATTCGGGATTAAAAGGAAATGGGATGAGGGAAAGGACACATTTGTCTGTCGAGAAATCGCTTATTGGAAAAAAAGTCCATTTTCGGACCATTACTTGAATTGGATATCATGTACACCCTTACTGAGAAAATGAAGAATATTTCATGGTTGAATTAAAGCAAATATTGGTTATGTTTAGCAAAGATCAGAAATTATCGGCATTTAAGCTTTTTTGCTAAAATTTAAAACGGTTGAAAATGTGTTGCTAAACTTTTTTGTGTTGAGTATATATATATATCAAGTATTTGAATATGGGCACCGTCTTCAATTAAATGTTTATCTAGTAAAAATTGTCCTATCCAGGTCATATGATGATAATGAGATAACTGTGGTTTTTGGTGTTTTGTCCTTTATCTACAGACTTTCATTATTCAACTGACTCTGACATTAATCCAAAGTAAACTAAATAGCTGATAGCAATTGTATACTCACATTTAGGTTCCATAATACGCTAATTTGTTTTTAAACATAATCATACAATGCGTACAGTTAAAATCCTACCCTGCGTACAATTCGGCTTTAAGTCGCTACCTACTGTACGCTTAGTGCTACCCTGGTGAAATTGCGTACAGTAAAACGTTTGCCAATTATACAGTTATAAGAAATCAAAACATTGACACATAATATGGATTGGCACCTCCGAATTTCATAGTAATAATCGAAGTAAAGAATAATGTCTTTAAAAAATGTTACTTTTCGTCTGCATGCCTATTTTTGTTTGTTTTGCACTAACCTGCGTACAGTTAGTCGCTACCCTGATTGCATTGTGTACAGGTTCACCGTGAGTGGTACACTGTAAAAAATATGTTTAGATTTAAAACACAATCCTTAACACATTTTTCTGTTCGTTTTTAAGCACCGGAAAGCATGACCGCAAACCAATGTAGCCAAGCTGTATGGAGACACGCCGCGCCCCATGCAGTATAAAGACCCCCTTCTATATTTATCTGAGGAAAACAGACTCACTGAGGGTCGTGTAGAAGGCTACATTTTCTGTTCCTACCAATTTCTCTCCTTTTCTAGTGGTAATCAGATCTCGTTGCTTCGGTTTTCAATTCTATTTTATTTCATTGTTCTTTAAAATTTACTTAATTTTTTATTGATTGTTTTCATCCAACTATAGCTGAAATAATTCTAACTGGATGTTAAACTCTAACTCATCGATCAACAAGAATCAAAGTCCAAAGACATTACACAAATGAGAATACAATTCAATATAGTAAAACAAAGAAAACAAAGACAAGAGACAGTAGAAGGCACGGAAATGAATACGCAATATTCAGATCTAAGTCAATGTGAACACACATTACATCAGCTGTTCCGGAAGAGTAAGTATGTCCTGCTCCTCGTCAAACTATCAGCGAGTCAATCAAGGTTAAGTCACAACAGGTATTCTCAAATTTCTCAAATTAAGTCACAACAGGTATTCTCAAAGTCGACAATTTTTTGCTTATGTTCGAAAAAAATTATTTCAAACACGCAAAATGTTTGTTGAATATGACAATGCTACATGAATTACATCACGATTTGGCAATTTAAAAGCCATTTATTGACTAAAATTCAACATTGTGTCCGAAATTGATGAAAAATGGGAATTTTCAATATTTCAGATTTGGCCAAAGTTCACTTTTAACCCGATATATATGGCAAACCTGGAGGATATATCTGCAGATATGCCAGTTAATCTTCTAAGCGATACATGAGTTGTCTAAAAAAGTGTTTAAAATATTAAGGGGTGTTTAATGTGACTCTGAATACAGGGAATCGTACCCCTACCACAACAAATTTTCCCAAAAATTGTCAATTTTTTGTCTATGTTCGCAAAAAGAAAAAAAGAAAAAAAAAGAAAAAAAAAAAAGAAAACAACAGAACACGCAAAATGTGTGCTATATATAACAATGTCTCCTGAATTACATCATGATTGGGTATTTTAACAGTCATTTGTTGACTTAAACTCAATATTTGACCCAAACTGATGAAAAACGGGAATTTTCAACATTTCAGATTTGTCCAAAAAGTTCATTGTTAAATCGTAATATATGTCAAATCTGGAGGATTCATCTGCAGATATGCCATTTAATTGTTCTAAGCGATAAATTATTTGTCTTAAAACATTGTTTAAAAAACAAGGAGTGTTTAATGTGATTCTTAATACCGCAAATTTTACCCCTGCCCCAACAACTTTTCCCTATAATAGTCAACTTTTTTCACTATGATCGCATAAAAATGACCAAAAAATAAAAGTCTGCATTACATATAAAAATGTTGCATAATTTTTATCAAGATTTGTCATTTTAAGTCCCATTTGTCAGATTAAACTCAATATTTGTACAAAATGATGAGAAATGGCAATTTTCAGCATTTCAGATTTGTCCAAAATTCTCTTTTAAATAGTTATATGTGGCAAATCTGGAGGATCTATCTGCAGATATGCCAATTCATTGTTCTAACCGATATATAAGTTATCTTAAAGCAATGTTTAGCAGAACAAGGAGTGTTCAATGTAACTCTAAATACTGAAAATTTTATTCCTAACCCAAGAAAATGATGCTTAAAAATCCCCAGAATATGCCCGTCTGTACATATATATGAACAAAACATACTAATGTTTTACTTTCTTTTAAAAGAATGCATTTTATATATCGCAATATGCAATTCTAACGCAAAAATATGTGTAAAATTGTATGTTTTGGGCGATTTTCGTGAAAAATGGGAATTTTCAGCATTTCGGAATTTTACAATATTGAAAGTTGAATTGTTGTATAACTGCAAATAAACCGCACACATGATCTTATTTTGATAAATGGGAGTCTCTGTGTATTTTTCGTGTTTGAAATGATATGTTATTCGACCTTTATACAATGTTTAAGTTTCAAGCTGAATAAAAAGAAATAAAATGTGTTGAATATATGTGGTAAGGGGTAATATGTTTGTAATTTAAGAGACTGTAGTTAGTCTAAAATGTTTAAAACCATAATTTCGAATGGCTTAAATATAATGAAGGGATATTTAATAAACAGTTTCAAATTATATATCCATTTCATGAAGTATTTGCATCTCGAAGTCAAAACAGCAGAAATTCTGAAAAACGGAAAATTCCCATTTTGCATAAAATTTCGAGCAGAAGAGTAAAAAAGGAGACCTTTAAAAAAGATTAAATCTACTTAAATAATCTCCTGCATGTCAGCCCTAGTGAAATACACACTAGAATTCGAATAAAACATTATTTTTTATCATTTAGAGCCTGCATATTTCATAATTCTCCGTAATTTCTAGGAGGAGGGGTGTCAATTTTGACATTTCTGAACCTACAATACTTCTAAAACTAAAATATGTGCACACAATCTGTTGCTTATGTATCATAAATTTTAATTACGTCGGCAATTATTAAACATATATTCAGATTTTTACAAAGATTCAGATTTTTTTCAGAAGTCGACATTTTGAAAAAATCTAAAATTCCGAAAATTTCCATTTTTCAAAAATTTTATACCAAAAATCAAAATTTTATGGAATTTAACGTTTTTATTTTCTAACATTGTATCACAACTGTTAAGTTAGGCATACAAAGTAGATGAAATGACGAGGCTTGTTACTCTGAAAGGAATCGTCATTTTCGCATTTTTTGCAGGGGAGGTCTACATTTTTTGTATCTCCAGATCTTAAAAATGGCGTAAAGTGCTTAAAACTCGAGTTCATTGTAGCGGATGTTTAATAAGCTTTAATGAGGTACCAAATTTCAATACATATTACTTAGCATTAAACAATTATGGAGCTTAAAAATGAAACTTTGGTTAAAACGAAAATACAAGTATTTTTCGTGGTGTACTATAAAAGTTGCCCTATACTGTCTATGCGTGCAGGTAATGTTCGTGTTAACATGTTTTATTTTGAAGATGGGATACAGGAGGACTGAAAAAAAAATCGGTCTAGATGGGAAGCGGCGTGAACGAAAAGTGATTTCAGCCCATGGCCTAATACCTTAGTTGTCGTAAAACATTGTTTAGAAAAACAAGGAGTGTAAATACCGAATATCTTACCCCTACCCCAACAAATTCATCCTAAAATAGTCAAATTCTTGTCTATATTCGCATAATAATAACCAAAACACGCAAAGTCTGCATTGCATATAGAAATTTCGCATTAATTTTATCATGATTTGTCATTTTAAGTCCGACTTGTCAGATTAAACTCAATATTTGTACAAAATTGATGAAAAATGGGAATTTTCAGTGTTTCAGATTTGTCCAAAATTCACTTCTAAATAGTTATATGTGGCAAATCTGGAGGATCTATCTACAGATATGCCAATTCATTGTTCAAACCGATATATAAGTTATTTTAAAACAATGTTTAGCAAAACAAGGAGTGTTCAATGTAACTCTAAATACCGAAAATTTTAGCTTTACCCTAAGAAAATGATGCTTAAAAATCCCAAATATATGCCTGTGTGTACATATATATGAACAAAACATACTATTATTTTTACTTTCTTCTACAGAATGCATTTGATATATCGCAATATGCAATTTTAACGCAATAAATATAGGTTAAATTGAATATTTTGTGCAATTTTCGTGAAAATGGGAATTTTCATTATTTCGAAATTTTACAAAAGCAAAGTTGCATTGTTGTATAACTGCCAATAAACCACGCACATGATCTTATGTGTTATATATGGGAGTCTCTGTGTATTTTTGTGTTTGCAATGTTATGTTATTGGACCTTTATACAATGTAGAAGCTTTTCAAGCTGGATAAAATGAAATAAACTGTGTTGATCTTTTTTTTGTGGTGGGGGGGGGGTAGTATGTTTGCAATTTATGAGAGTTTAGTTAGTCTAAAATGTTCAAAAAGCTTATATAAAATGAAACGATATTCTATCAAATTTTTCACGTTATATTTCAAATTCGTGTAGTATTTACAACTCTAAGTCAAAACAGCGACAATTCTGAAAAAAAAAAACGGAAAATTCCAATTTTTCATTAAAATTTTTAGCAGAAGGGCCAAAAAACACCCCTTAAAAATTAAATCAACTTAAATGGGCTTCTGCATGTCAGGTTAAGTGGAATACACACAATAATTTGCATTAGACAGTATCTTTTTATTATTTAGAGCCTGAATATTTTCAATTTTCCCCTAATTTCAAGGGGAGGGGGTGCTTATCTGGACATTTCTAATCTTACAATAAGTCTGACTCTAAATTTTTTTCACATAATTTGTTGCTTGCATATCATAAATCATTATTGCATTGGCAATTATTAGATATATTTGTACGATTCAGAAGTAAGAAAATCGAAATAGTGAAAATATTTAAAATTCCGAAAATCAAAATTTTAAGGACTTTTATGGTCTTATTTTTCAACATTGTATCACAACTGATAAATAAGGCATACAAACTAGATTTTGACAGCTTAACAATCGTCATTTTCGCTATTTTTTGCAGGGAGAGGGATACATTTTTTTGAATCCGCAAATGACAAAAAGGGCGTAAAGTGGCCAAACTTGTATTAATTGTTAAGAATATTAAAAGAGCTTCAATTTGGTACCAAATTTCAGTACATCTAACTCATCTACATAAAGCTTATGAAGCTTAAAAGATGAAATTAATGTTAAATATTTTACGAAAGAATATGGAGTAAATGAACATGAGACCATAACACATATGTTAACTCCAACTGCAATAATTTTAATGAGCTGTATGGCCATTTCGGGAATATATTCCTCATCAGCAGCACTAGAACCCAAACAAAGGAAATCCATAATTTCAATAAGTGTTTAAAATGCATAAAACCAAACCAAATCCAAATAATCAGTAATATCAAATATAGCTATAAATATAAAACTAAATACAAGAAATTTGTGTGGCGTACCATAAAAGTGGCCCTATACTGTCTATGAGTGCAGGTTATATTCGTGTCAACATGTTTTATTTTGAAGAGGGGATATAAAAGTACTGAAAAAATCGGTTTCGATCATAAGGGGGTTGCACGGAAAGTGATTTCAGCCAATGGTAATTCGTTGCCAATCGCAACACTTAAACAGCCACAGGCATTCATCGAGGCAAAAGTAAAAACAAACTTGGCCTACAATAATCATGGGATATCGGCACAATTAACAGGTGGTCAGAATAACAATCGGATAGTGAAAACATAAAAAATGCCAAAATTAACCCGATTGAGAAGTTTTTCCCTAAATGCGTATCCATTCCGATTCCATTATGGATTTAAACAAGGTTTCTAACTTAAGAGTGTGCTAAAGCTAGGACAGATTCTTGACAATTCTGACATACATTATTTACAGGAAATGGTATAACTAATATGTAATATTTTTTGTTAATTTGTCTTTATTGTTTTCAGAATGTAGTACATATCTCTTTCCTCTGGTAAAAATAATTTTGGTTTGATAAGGCCATGTTTTTTAATCTTTATGGCGCGCACATCATTTGAAGCTAATTACGATCCTGACTGCTGGTTGTTTTTGCGCTACTTTTTAAATCTGATTTTATCCTCATCCAGCACATAATAAATTGTGCTAACACAGCCAATTACTCGTCCTGTTCCTTTTATCACCATTCCAGGTATTTTCTGTAACTGTAAATTATCAGTTTCCAGTTGTTATTGTAAGTTTCGAGGTAGTGCTGTTGTTAACTTAAATAAGTCATCCTGATCTCATTCTGGGTTGCAGAGTCTGAAACATGCTGCCTTTTCTTACCGTTAAATCCTAGTACTTTAAAACTTGGTTATAACCTCGTTGTAACTTCGGTATTTTGATATTTATTACCACTGGGCCGATGCCTCTGCTGGTGGACTGTTAGTCCCCGAGGGTATTCACCAACCCAGTAGTCAGTACTTCGGTGCTGACCCGAAAACCGATATTATTTAAATTTGCAATATATAAATTTTACCAAATTTTGTTTAAAACTTAAGAGAATCTCCCTCATGCATAGCTCTGTCCTTAGCTGAATTTTGGCTTTTTATTTAGACCCATTTTGTTATTTCTTCTCAATCAGATTTTACACGTTTTGGTTGATGGACATCCAAATGTTTTGGTTTTATCTGCACTGATGAGACATAAGTTGTCGAAATGCGCATATGCAGAAAATAAATTGGCAGTAACTTCGGTATTTTGATATTTACTTTAACTTAAATTAATTTTGTTTCGTAATACCGAAAATTTAAAACCAAGAATTAAACCCGGCTTAACTAAATCTGGTTAAAGCTAAGTAGGGGAAGTATTGAACTTACTATGAGGTATGGCTGATTGTTGGAGGCCTCATGGTGACTTCAAGATGAAGAACAACAATAACAGCATTGATCCATTGATAACTTCTACCATGCTTTTGTAGAGACTTTGTCTCATGTGCATTTACTCCATATCCTTTTGGTGTTTGTTTAGCTAGTCTATTTACCCACTCGACCCCGTTTTAGAGGGCGGTATACAGTGATCATGATGTCCGTTCGTTCATTTGTCTGTTCGACCGTCCGCCATATGCGTACACATTTCGTTGCCACAACTCCTCTTAGACCACTTGTGAAAATAAATGAAACTTTCAAAGAATGTTTAGTACATATTTCCATTGTGCATCATTTATTTAAAAAAATGATTTGATGTTTTTTTTTTTGTTTGTTTGCTTTATTTATTTATTTATTTAATTTTTTTTTTTT
>MJUU01051583.1:3342-16108 GCA_002080025.1 Modiolus philippinarum | reverse complement strand
GTTGAGCTGCCATATATTTTAGTGAGCTTTGCTCAAACTTGTTCCAACCCTTTTCTATCCCGAACAACGTTAGCGGTGTTAAGTATCCCAAACAACGTTAGCAGTGTTATATAGACCTCCAAATTGCCTCTATAATTGTTTAATAAGTGGTTTTATTGTATACATTGGCGCATCCAAGGGGGGGGGGTGGTCCGGGGGCTGGAACCCCCCTTTGTGGACAATAATGTATTTTTAAATGAAAATCCTGAAGTTTTACTTAGAAATACCCCCAAAAATTTTCGAGCCTCGCTCCCCTCGGCGAATTCTTCTTTCACTTCGAAATGGAACCCCCTTTTCAAATTCTCTATATCCGCGCCTGGTAGAAATGTTTTTGATTGGTTGAGTGATATAGGGTTAAACGTCACTTTCAGCAGTATTTCAGCGATCTCATGACGGTCAGTTTTAGTGGTTGAGGAAACTGGAGTGCTCGGAGAGAACCATCGACCTTGGGCAGGTAACTGACATACCTTATCACCTACAATTGTAAGTCGAGTGCACCAGTTTTCTAATGTACAAAGCGGGGCGCGAACTCAAACCGCAGTGGTGATAAACTACAGTCGTTGTATAGGTAGTTTAACTACCTTAACAAGTCGGCCACCCATGCCTCTAAATAATTTTTAATTGCATTGATTATTTTTCGTCTATGAATTTTTATTACATAAAGCTATAATCTTCAATAATAGTCCACTGAAAGGGTTGTATGAAATTCGGTTTTCCGTCTGTCCTCTGCTCGAAATTAGATTTCAAGTTATAAGTTATAAGATACGTACACATGTATTAATGGTAATTTTGATTGCCTTGTGATAGATTTTAGGGTCATTATGACAAAGACGGATGTGTTTTATTAATTTTTTTCAAGTAAATATTTGTTCCGAGTTTTGCATACACCAAAACTGAAAGTATTTTTCCGTGGTTAAATATTGACACCTAACGATATTGTGAAGGGGAAAACATGTGACGGTAAAATTTTCGCGAATACTGCCGATTACATGTGGGAACTAGTTCAAATGATCATGTAGGGGAAAACTGGACTGATCCAATTACTGGAATGATCCAATTTCCTTGACTTTGGTGCCTATTTGCCGAGATTTAGGATCGTTCCAGATTTCCCCCGGAGTGACTAGCTTGGGGTAAAATGCCTAATTGACAGCGGGACACGAAACATTATAAACACGACAATGATTTCAACAATTATTCTATATAAATTACAACTTGATTATGTCATTTGGGGGGAAAATCGGCTGTTCTGATCACTTCGTGATATTTATTCACAATGTTTATTTGTACGCATTAGGGTTGAAGGCAATTATAATTAACAAAACAAAAAACTTGTTAAGTCAACCCTCCTCGGTGCAAAAGACTTTTTTTTTTAAATGAAGCAGTATATCGCTCGGTTTGAGATACATGTGCAAACAGCTTATCTGGATTACTTTTACCAAAATTCAATACCGAAAGAACAAAAATTGTGTCTTAAAAAGTCAAAAAAAATTTATATCGCAGGTTTCCAAATAAAATCGGTTTTCTTGTCAGCACCGAAGTACTGGCTTCTGTGTTGGTGAACACCCTCGGGGACTAACAGTCCACCAGCAGTGGCGTCAGCCCATTGGTAATGGATAACAAAATACTGAATCAACTGTTCATATGCGGCCATTTCGACAAATGTCTTTTTAGTGATGATCAAATCAAAAAAAAACAGAAAAGAAAAAGAAATTGGAAGACCAAAAACAAACAAAAATTGTAAGAAATAGTAAGAAATAACTAAGAGTAAGAAAAACTCAACAAATAGATGAGAAGCCAAAAGATACTCCTTGGTTTAAGTATTATTTTCTAAACTTAGATATTGCAAATTTCCGAATTAAGATCGGATATCGGGTCTGCACCGAGTTTACTGACTACTGGGTTCCATCACTAGCCAATGCATCGGCACTGTGGTTGGAAATAACTGTAAATTTAGCTTTTGCATATTTTCTGATAATATATTTTCTTCCAAATAATGTCGTAAAGTCTTTTCACCTATTTTTATAAGTGTGTGTTTCCCTGTATGAAAATTTTGGACTTGAAAGATTACACCTTTCAAGGACAAACAGAACACATATACAGTAGGATGCAGACATAACCTCTCGTCCAAGTTAACTTGGGGAGCAGTCATGAGAACAGTCCTAAGTTAACTTGAAGTTTACTTAGAGTAGTCATAGAATCCTGACTGCTCTGACCAGTCTTAGAACCCTGACTTTTAACCTGTCATAGAGCCCTGACTACTCTAACGAATCATAGAGCCCTGACCGCTCTAACCTGTCATAGAATCCTGACTGCTCTGATTAGTCGTATAGCTCTTTAACAATACAAGAACTGTATATACTCAAAATTTAATACAGCGATGGATACGTGACACATTCCCTTCCACACGAACACGAATCACACGACGAACACACAAATTTTTCACACGTCGAGTGCACTTTTCTTCAATTTTGCCGTAACCATATCAGAACTATCAGAAAAGAATCACTTTTATATATTCGAAAATTGTAATACTGTAAATTTCCGTCATTTTACAAAATTAACAATTAGATAAATAAATAAATAAAATTGAATAAAAATCAGTCCTGTAGTAAATAAAAATACAAAAACAGGAAAACAGCAAACACCTACAATGGTCAGGAACTACAAAAAACCTGCAAACAGCCACAAACATCAACAGAGGTCCATATTTTTAAAATAATGCACCCACAACCCTGAAACTTGGTGTAATTAAACTATTATAAGAAAAGGCAGACCTTCTTCGTTCTATGGTGTACAGATGCCCGCAGTACTTCAGCTTTCTGTAATTTAACCTAAAATATATAGGAAAAAGCAGATTTTCTTCATTCCTTATATCGATGGCCGCGATACTCCAACTTTAACCTAAAACAAATAAGAAAAGGCAGATTTTTCTTCTTTCAATATTGTATCGATGCTCGCTAAACTTCAACTTGCTGTAATTTAACCTAAATATATAAGAAAAAGCAGATTTTCTTCCTTTGATATTATTTCGATGACCGCAATACTCCAACTTTCTGTGATTTAACCTAAAATATATAAGAAAAAGCAGATTTTCTTCAGTCGATATTATATCGATGCCCACAATACTTTAATTTGCTGTAATTTAACTTAAAATATATATCAAAAAGAAAGATTTTCTTCATTCGATGTTATATCGATGCTAGAAATACTTCAACTTGCTGTATTTTAACCTAAAATATATAAAAAAGCAAATATTCTTCATTCGATATTATATCGATGCCCACAAAACTTCAACTTGCTGTTATTTAACCTGAAATATATAAGAAAAGGCAGATTTTCTTCATTCGATATTATATCGATGCCGGCAATTTAACTTGCTGTAATTTAACCTAAAATATGTAACAAAAGGCAGATTTTCTTCATTTGAAATAATATCAATGCCCGCAATACTTCAAGTTGCTGTAATTTAACCTAAAATATATAAGAAAAGGCATATTTTATTCATTCGATATTATATCAATAAATGCAATACTTGAACTTGCTGTAATTTAAATAAAATATATAAGAAAAAGCAAATTTCTTCATTAGATATTATATCGAAGCCTCTAATACTTCAACTTTCTGTAATTTAACCTAAAATGTGTAAGAAAACGCAGATTTTTTACATTCTATAATATATCGATGCCCGCAATTCTTCAGCTTGCTGTGACTTTACCTAAAATATATAAGGAAAGGCAGATTTTCTTTGTTCGATATTATATCGATGCCCGCAATACTTCAGCTTGCTGTAATTTAACCTAAAATATATAAGAAAAAAAAATTGCTTCATTTGATAATATAGCGATGCCAGCAATACTTCAACTTGCTGTATTTAAAACTAAAGAAATTAAGAAAGGCAGATTTTCTTCCTTCAATATTATATCGATGCTCGCAAAACTTCAACTTGCTGTAATTTAACCTAAAATATATAAGAAAAAGCAGATTTTCTTCATTCGATATCATACCGATGTCTGCAATACTTCAACTTGCTGTAATTTAACCTGAAATATACAACAAAAGGCAGATTTTCTTCATTTGATAATAAAGCGATGCCAGCAATGCTTCAACTTGCTGTGATGTAACCTGAAATATATAAGAAAAGGCAGATTTACTTCATTCAGTATTATATCGATGCTCGAAATACTCCAACTTTCCGTAATTTAACCTAAAATATGTAAGAAAAGGCATATTTTCTTCATTCTGTACTATATATCAATGCCCGCAATGCTTCAACTTGCTGTGATCTAACCTATAATATATAAGAAATGACAAATTTTCTTCATTCAATATTATATCGATACCCGAAATACTTCAACTTACTGTAATTTAACCTAAAATATATAAGAAAAAGCAGATTTTCTTACTTTGATATTATATCGATGGCCGCCATACTCCAACTTTCTGTGATTTAACATAAAATATATAAGAAAAAGCAGATTTTCTTCATTCGATATTATATCGATGCCTGCAATACTTTAACTTGCTGTAATTTAACCTAAAATATATATCAAAAAGAAAGATTTCCTTCATTCGATATTATATCGATGCTCGCAATACTTCAACTTGATGTATTTTAACCTAAAATATATAAAAAAGGCACATTTTCTTCATTCGATATTATATCGATGCTCGCAAAACTTCCCGAAATACTTCAACTAGCTGTAATTTTACCTGAAATATATAAGAAAAGGCAGATTTACTTCATTCAGTATTATATCGATGCTCGAAACACTCCAACTTTCTGTAAGTTAACCTAAAAGCAGAATTTCTTCATTCGATATTAATCGTTTCCCGCAATACTGCAACTTTCTGTAATTTAACCTTAAATATATAAGAAAAGGTATATCTTCTTCATTCTGTAATATATATCGATGCCCGCAATACTTCAACTTGCTGTGATCTAACCTATAATATGTAAGAAAAGACAAATTTTCTTCATTTGATATTATATCGATGCCTGCAATACCTCAACTTGCTGTACTTTAACCTAAAATAAATGGGAAAAGGCAGATTTTCCCCTTTCAGTATTATATCAATGCTCGCTTAACTTCAACTTGCTGTAATTTAACCTAAAATATATAAGAAAAGGCAGATTTTCTTACTTTGATATTATATCGATGGCCGTGATACTCCAACTTTCTGTGATTTAACATAAAATATATAAGAAAAAGCAGATTTTCTTCATTCGATATTATATCGATGCCCGCAATACTTTAACTTGCTGTAATTTAACCTAAAAAATATATCAAAAAGAAAGATTTTCTTCATCCGATATTATATCGATGCTCGCAATACTTCAACTTGCTGTATTTTAACCTAAAATATATTAAAAAAAGGCACATTTTCTTCATTCGATATTATATCGATGCTCGCAAAACTTCCCGAAATACTTCAACTTGCTGTAATTTTACCTGAAATATATAAGAAAAGGCAGATTTACTTCATTCAGTATTATATCGATGCTCGAAATACTCCAACTTTCTGTAAGTTAACCTAAAAGCAGAATTTCTTCATTCGATATTAATCGTTTCCCGCAATACTCCAATTTCTGTAATTTAACCTTAAATATTTAAGAAAAGCATATCTTCTTCATTCTGTAATATATATCGATGCCCGCAATACTTCAACTTGCTGTGATCTAACCTAAAATATATAAGAAAAGACCAATTTTATTCATTCCATATTATATCGATGCCCGCAATACTTCAACTTGCTGCAATTTAACCTGAAATATACTAGTATAACAAAAGGCAGATTTTCTTCAGGACACTGTTGTTTGATAGTGCTCCTCAACGTAATGGAGGGATATAAAGAAGAAAGAAAGTATGCATTAATGAATTAAAGCATTGATGACAAGTGAATGTGATACAATTCTATGATCCATGACCACCCTGACCCTGTCAGTCTACGTTGTTGAACTCGTTGTTTATTTTTTGGTACACAGGAAGATAAACATTGCTTGTAAAATCCAGAACAACACCGGACCGTAAAAACGGTCTGCTTTAGACCATTGAAGCTACTATCTAGATAAAATATTTTAGAATGATAATTCTTATAGTATTGGAAGCCAGTCTGAATGCAAGGCTAGTAAACAATATATTTAAATCGTGTAAATAACGCTGTAAAGTTGTTTTGTCTTTTACCGGATATAATACGTAGTTTCGCCGTAGTTGTTTTCCCAATTAATTTCCCAGTAGAAAATCGTCATTTCCGCCTGTTGAAAAGAACGCAAGACTTTCTGATTTCACCAATTCAAGCTTGAAGAAAAGCAGATTTAGATAAGTATAATTATTTTTCAAGGTGTATAATTCGCAGGACAGTTATCCAAATAAATCTAAATAAGCTTTGGTTTTAATGCCAAAGTCATGAAAGTTACCAATGATACCCAGGGACATGAGGGATGAACGTCAGAGGCACTTGTTTCATAAAAAAAAATGCAGTCCCCCCTCTCTTCTTCGGACTGGATTTTTTTTATGAAACAAGTGCCTGTGATGAACGTACCCCAGGGCCCAGTGTCTCTAGACCCTAAAATTCTGCCTGGCCATGGGCTAAACATTTTGAATCAGTAGCCCAGCTAGCTACCAAAATTTCTGACATTTATTGTTAGACACACAGTCACTGGACTAGAATAATATATACTGCTTGGCTATTACTTTCATCTACCAGGGTCTCAGCTGCCTATATAGACTCGGTACCTCAAATAAAAATGAGGAAGGTGCTACCTAAGGAACAAAGCCGCAAAATACAAGGGTCACACTTAACTACGCCTGTAAATACGCTTGCAGAATAAATGTCTATACCCCTGCAACTATAATATTGCATTTTATCATCGAGTATTGATGTATTTTGGGGAAATCAACATTTAAAAGGTATTGTATAAATTTTCCCTATTGCCTAAATGTATCATGTTTGAACACTCATAGATAAAAGCTGTATGTAAGCTACTAAGGGACCTACCATTTAACCTGAAAGGGGGGTTGTGGTTTTTTTTGGACTGAAATTTTTTTCACGCTTTGCGCGAAACAATTTATTTTTTTCATGTGTATCAACAAAATTTTTTTTTTCAAAATTAACATAATTTTTTGGGGTAGAAAGCCTCTTCAGAATTTTTGTTTTCATCATTTTGGCAGCCAAAAATTTCGTTTTCATCATTTCGGCAGCCAAAATAATTTTTTCACATAAAATCGGCTCCCGATTTTTTTTATAGAAAAAACCATAGCCCACCCCCCCCCCTTTCAAGTTAAATGGTCGGTCCGTAATGCAAGGAGAAGAAATGCCTGTCGCCTGCCACTGTTGTATTTAGGCATTTTGTTGTATTTGATATACATGATATTATATCGTGACGTGGTACAATTATACTTTCTAGTGGATATTTGTCATAAATAATTAAATATAGCGAACAAATATATCAGACGTGATGATATGTAATGTATTTAAATAACGGCAAACACTGGTCAGAAAGGAGTAGGGATGATAAGGGCCATTTTTGGCCCCTTCTTCAAATTATTACTTATTTCGTATCTTGATAGGCCTGATACTGAGAGTTCAGAATATGACATTTTTCGTTGGTTACGTGAGCCCTTTGTTGCCTAGCAACCATTTCAATATGCCAATAATTCTGTCAATAATTACCATATAGGGCTAGTATACGTCAATCATAGGCACCTGCAAACCAATTACATTTGTATGTCAGGCCGTCGGAAAAGGTAATAAATGATTTTCTTTCTAAAGTCTGGCAACATCATTGCTAAGCAACAACTCTGACGTTGCTAAGCAACAATTTTTTTTTTCACCACGTAATATTAGAATAATTGAAACAACGAAGAGTATTATTTTACGTTTCTTGTTCTACTTTTTAGAAAATCGTGATTAAAGATTTATTCATCCTTAATTGATATAAAAATCCATAGCAACAACCTCTATATGTTATTTCGATGCGTAGCAAACAAAACATTCAAGATTTTCACCACGAAAGCACGGACCATTTGATTTTCAGGCGAGGGAGGGGTGAGGGGCTTGTTTTTTTTTAAATTGGCACGGATTTTTGTTAAATTCTCTGACAAGCACCTGAGATGAAAGAGTCATCTGGCCCTCGACATGACCCCCACGAAGTCAAATGGTCCGTGCTTAATGGGACAACATGATCCCGAGAAATATGTGTATACTTAATATATACTAATTATTATGGTGTTGGAAGAATAAGAAAATGGAAAACTTAATAACCAAAATGAAATCTGGGGCTTTTTGCAATAACCTTTCTTTGTGATTCTTTGCTAAATATCCATGATATGTCACCATTTAAAAAGAACTATCGTTATTTAGCCGTGACATCTGTTCCCTTGATATGGCCATTTGGAAAATATGCTCAGATAATAATGAAAATCATGCTTTAGTGTGGGATATATATGTTTTCGTGTAATGAAGTTCACACAAGCAGCCACAGTTGCGTTGTTCGTAAACATTTAGCAACCAGACATGCCAGTGAACGCTGTTTTGTGTCCATGACGGTAGTAACAAAATTATTGTCAAAAGCCAAAATCCAAACGGCTAAAAGACAAAGTAGGTACATTTAAGCCATTTTGCAGAGATTTTATTGCGTGGACATTCCTTTAAGCTAAATGCTGTTGTTATTTATCCATTCTATGTGCTTTGTGTTTTATTGTCTCAAATGTATGTTATGTTTGCTTTATAACTGCTCAATATATTGTTTAATATGTATGCTTTGTTTGTCTTATGATTGCTTATTTTGTTTTATGTATACCACTTTTGTCTTATCTATGAATGTACTTGTTTTATCTTCGGTAAAAAGCTTTATAGAGCTGAGTGTAAAACATTAGCACTTGCAAATTGCAGTTAGTTTTACTTCTGTTTTTTTTCTCATAATTCGCACTACAAATGTTAGGTTACGCATTTTATGATCATTTTCAAAATTTGTCAAAATCTACCAATATTCTTTCAAATAAAAAGGTTGAAATTGGCATGTAGAAGTATCAAAATTCCAACTTATTTATTACACAATGACAATGTATTTAGTAGCGGTCTGTTGAAACAGCTCTTAATGCGATTAAATGCATTTGAAAAATTGGTCCACAGAAGGGATAACTATAGGGGAAAATGGTCATACCTCTGTTGTTATCATTTAGGAGCTCCTATATATACTAGCTTTATCACATTACATATTATAATCGAGTCAAACAAGTAAGGAATAAACATCTTTCGAAAAATTTATGATAAGACATATTCTATATATATGCTCGGTTGCTAAGCAAGAAAAGTCGAAATTTTTCACTTCACCTGTGGTGCTTGAGACCAATTAAGACTGGCATTTTTCAACATGTCTGAAAAAAGCATCCATTCAAGAGATATGTGCTTGTAGGTGTTGAAGACGCAATAGTAGTATATAGGAGGTTTTCACTTATTATTTGACGAGGTGGAGCGAGGTGGAGCCGGAAGTGACGTCACCGGAAGTGACGTATACCGGAAGTGACGTGACGAAAGTCACGTGACCAGAAGCGGAAGTCACGTGACCGGATGTAGACGTGTTTATAATGCACATGCGCAACCGGAAGTAGGTGTGTAACTACTGTAAGTAGCCATATTGACCGGAAATGATGGGTTAAAAGAGTGTAAGACCCCGCAGGGGTGTGGTTTCACCATACTACCGTGTACATGCGTGACCGGAAGTGGGCGTAGCACCATGTATGCATACCGGAAGTGGTCTTAATTGAGGCCCTAGTCGGGCCTATTGATAGGAAATGGCGTGTTGGAACAACACGTGACCCCGTAGGGGTCACGGTTGACTTTAGTGGAGCGCGCATGCGCGACCGGAAGTCGGTTATTTTCCAGGTATAGACCGGAAGTTAGGAATTTTCCCTAGTCGGAACGACTCGGGCATGGTCTATCGGAGGTTTTTGTATGTTGTAACAATGTTCTTTGTATTTTCTTCTCTTTTCATTCAATTTCTCCCTTGTCTCACCCTTTTTTAAATGTTGTTATACCTTTTCAACCCCTTTTCAGTATCGTTCTGCAATCCAATGTTTAACCTAATATCCGGGCGTGGTCATTCAGCAATTGTCATTATATTTCTGAGGGTGTCTTCTATCACGTCCGCGTTCGTCATGGGACATAACACTTGCTAGTAATTGTCCCGCATTTTTGTTTTATTTGTGGGTGTCTTCTATCACGGCCGCGTTCGTCAAAGGGACATAACTCTTGCTACTTATTTCCCGCGCTTTTTTATCTGTTGTAATAGCATTTCACCTTTTTTTTAGTATTGTTCTATGTAATTTCTCCCTTCTCATCCAATTTTTAAACTAAAGTCCTCTTGTGGAACCTTTTGTATGTGTTATTTTATTATTTTCCACTTTATTTTATAATTATCTTTCCTTTTCATCCAATCCTTAGAGGTATTTCCCTTTTTCCCGCCAAATTCCTATAGTGTCTTCTGCTATTGCCATTTTGTTTCCTATTATATTACATAATTATCTCCCTTTTTCATTCAATTCTTAAAGTGATTTCCTCTTTCTCCCAAATTTCTATAATAATGTAGTCTGCTTTTGGTTTTTATTATTGCTTCCTGTTTTATTTCATAATTATTTCCCCTTTTCATCCAATTCTTAGAGTTATTTCCCCTTACGTGCCTAATATCTATACTGTCGCCTGATATTTTTAGATTTCCCGTCATTTGTCATCCAATCCTTAGAGGTATTTCCCCTTTGTCGCCATAATTCTATAGTGTCGTCTGCTATTTTTAGCTTTCCCGCCATTTTTATCTAATTCGTAGAATTTTCCCCTTTTCCATATTATTTCATAAACAACTTCCTTTATCTAACAACTAACCCTAACCTAAGTTGTTATGACAATTCTGTATTCATTTATTTTTATTTTTGAATGTTATTCTGTTATTTATTTCTAACTATTACAGTTATTTTTCTTTTTTTCTATTTTTGAATGTCATACTATTTTTTTTATTCAAAATATCGATTACCTTACCCGAACTTTGCTAAGTTTCACCCTTAACCTGACTTCAAACCCTTAATGATAACCTTAGACCCTATCACTTAACATTACACCATAACTCTTACCTTAACCTTACGGAAACCTAACCATATTACTAGTATCTTAACCCTAACCTTTAAGTTATTCACACTGACACCAACACTTAGCCCTTAACCTAGACATAAGCACTATCATAATAATCTAGCTCTAACATAATACTAGCATAACGTCGAATCCTAAACTATTCTTAAGCTCTGTAACAACCTCGAACTTAACCCATTTACTAACTTTTCAACCCTAACCCTTTTACTAACTCTTAACCCTTACCTTTAAGCTAATCACCCATTTACTAACCGTGAGCCCTTAACTTAGACACGAGCTCTAACATTATATTCGAACCATAACCTAATAATTACACAACCTCATGTCAACCGTAACATAACCCTTACTGACCCTTTCTTACTCTAACCCAAAACTTAATACTTACTTAAATCGAACCCTTAGTCCTAGCCAAACCTAATTCTATCAATATACACTCTTATTCTAAATCCTAACCCTACATCTAAGTAACCTAATAATAACACAATATATTCCTAAATTGTGAACCAATGTTAAGCCTAGCCTTATCCTAACCCTATGTCAAGCTTAACATAACCTTAACACAACCTATTGCTAAGAAGTAAACCAATTTTAAGCCTATTCTTTTAATCTTAAGCTTTCTCTAACATTTAACCTTACCTTAATCACCTTTACCTGGAATTTGAGCTCTAAGCCCTTATCCTAACCCAACAATTATTCCGAACCTTCCTTTTTTACTAACCCTAATCATAATACATAACGATATCTAACATTACTAACCAATACTTAATCTATCCCTAAACCCTAACCTGAGTATTAACAATAATTTAATACTAACACAACCTCACCTCTAACCCTTGAACTATTCCTAAACTATAACCATAACCTTAACCCTAACCTCATTTCAACATTAACTCTACCCTCACTAACCCTTACTTACTCTAACTCTTAACATAACACTAATTTAACATTAACCCTAATACTAGCACAATCTCCAACACTTATATATAGCTAAGCCCTAAACCAATTTTCCCCCTTACTTAACCTTGATCCTAGCCCTTATTCCGACCCCTACCTTTATCTTACTAACCCAATTCATAGACATAACCCTGAATCTTAAATCCAACCGTAATGATGCATGATAAACATAACGTTATGATGTATAATTCTAACAGGAACGATCCTAAACCTAAACCCCTTATAATGAATGTTACCCCTGCCTAACCTTAACCCAAATGATGAATATAATCCAATTATTAATCCTAAAGATATATGTGATTCTAATCCAAGTGATCTAAGTCATACTTAGCCATTAAACTGATTGTGTAACCAAAGCTCTTCATTTTATAACGAATCAATCTCAACTAATCCAAACCAAACTCTAACTTTAAGCCAAGCCTTCTCACCTTTCCCTAACTTTTACATTAATTCAACCAACTCCACAACCAACCATACATAAACCCAACTTTAACAATACCAATATACTAACACTACAACTTCAACCATACCCTTACTACCCTAAATTATACTGATAATATAATTCCAAACATAACCTAATTGATATGAATTATCCTAACCATACCCCAAATAGTGTATTTCATCTTACACAAAA
>MJUU01051580.1:18797-40023 GCA_002080025.1 Modiolus philippinarum | reverse complement strand
AGAAGATGAATATGTGAAAAGTTTAACGGACGGACGGACGACGGACAGTGGACGACGGACGCCAAGTGATGGCAATAGCTCACACTGACCCTTCGGGTCAGGTGAGCTAAAAAAGCTATAGCTCCAACACGATGGTTTCAGACGGACAGGCAGACGGAGAGACTGACGGACGGACTGATTTTTATAGGGCATCCGCCACTTTTTGTGGCGAGGCCCTGACAAGGACACCACATGAGTAAAATAGTCTTAAATCATTTTCCAGGACACCTTTTTTTGGTGTAGATTTAACGGTGATAAAATGGATCTGGAATAAAGAACAGTGCTCTTGCAAAGTTGTATCGACATTTTCTTTAAATATCTGTTATCATTTCAGATATAGTAAGGCAGGAAGAAGGCATCAAAGAGGAAGAATGTGTTAATGATGTAGAAGAACCAACCACTTCTGTCCTTCAAGCAGAATTCTGTGTTCCACAGACAATAACAGAACCGCCTGTAATACTCCAAGAAACAGCTGAAGTTGCCAAACAAAAACCAAAGAGAAACATCTTCAGATGGATCGGAAAGTTCTTCACTCGTCTTTCCTATTCTGCTATGAGAAAACAATAGACAGCATGTTATATATTAATTTATGCTTTTCACGCTTTTGAATAATTTGCTCACTTCATTAAAGTACATATATATTTCTTAAATATTTTTATTTTTTCTATTTTCCTAGAAAAAAATTATTGGAGACATTAGTAGTTGATGCTTCCTCCTTGAAGACTTTGTAATTTTTTTGTAATTGTTTTCAGAATTGTTTCAAGAAGCCACGGCAGTTCACTTTCAAGATTTGCTACGTCATGTGTTGCTCTGCCAGGCAGTCAGTCAGAAATAAGAGACATCGAAACCTGGTGATTACAATTTTTATGTCTTCTCCAATTTGGGATTGGTTTGACTTTACCCTGGACTGACTTGCTGACCTATTTGTATACTGAGGCTGACCTGCCTACCCTTTCAGAGCACCTGATGTCTCGGACAGTATTATTTTTGGAAATTTTAATTTTTGGTGTTTCAGTTTTAGATGCCCAGTGCCTTTGTTCTACCATTCTGTTTATTCATTTTTATTGTGTGTGGACTTTGATTTTTGTAACGCATTCTGTTTTCCTTTTATCGTGGCAATGCTGTGCCCTATATCAGGAGTAAAATTATGACTGGTTTTGCAAAATATTTTTCTCTATTTTGTCTGTATTAAACCAGTTGTTCTCCACAGTTTCTATGCTTGGTAGAGAAGTAAAATTATCTTAGAATGCGAAAGATGCATTCTGAAATGCTAGCTACTGGATGGATGGCGTTGATAGCTTATTTTGGCTTTCCATTTGAATTTAATTACTTATATGTCCACTTTCAGCTTTCTTATATCTTTTTGTTTATGGCTGAATTGTTTTGATTGTTGACTGTTTTGTTCTGCATTGACAAGATATAAATTGCCGAAACGGCAGTCTGCGGAAACTATGGTAAATACAGTAATGCATTATCTATCTAAACATGCAACATATTTCCCAGTTTTATTTTGGAAAGCTTTAACAACTCACTTCTACATTATTACTGACACATCATCTCATACAATGACATAAGAAATATGATTGTGAAGGAAAATATAAATAGTCATGTGCATAATTCATATCATGGACACAGTGCATGCTACACAAGTCATAAACAAAAAAAATTAAACTCTCAATAAATGTACTTAAAACACTGTAAAATGCACTAAAATTCACATTTAAATTTAAGGTAGTACAGGAGTTTAAAATTGTGCATCATTCTTGTGCATGTGACTTAAAATGGAATTCACCATGGGAACGTTGCCGAAACCATTTTCAATGTCTTATAATAGTTAAATTTGATGAAATATACTGTGAATTCATTTAATTTCGTGGATATCAATTTTCGTGGGTAAAGAAAAAAAGACATTTCGTGGTATACCTAAATTCGTGGATTGCTACTTGTTCCAAAAAAAAATTTTTAATTCAAATTCATAAAAATAAAATTTGAAAATTCATGTCTTTAGTACCTTCAGTATTGATGTCAAAACACCAAAATTTTGAAATGTACCTGTAATTAAAGTGTCACCTGTAATTAATAATTCATAGTAGTGTGTAGATTATGTAATCATCTGACATAACCCTACTCCATTCCTTATTTATAAATAGACACTTGTATTGATTGCAAAATAAACATGCCCTTATCAGTATAACATAATTAGAATTATAAAAGTTTAATTGATAATATCTTATCAAAACTAAATTAAGATGGTTCACCCTTGTCCAAACTTCTTAACTAGAAATCAACACTTTATCGTAATTGAAAAACAAAACAGGAAGCCAGTTACCGCTAATTGTGAACTTGGAAACACTTGAAAATAAAGCATTTTAACTGATTTTGCTGCTATTAAAGGTTCAAGAGAGCACATATCTACCCTGTTTTGGATATATCAGGTTGTGTGGGGCTCAGGTACAAGTGGAAGGTTAATGGCCTTCGTTGATATGGTCCTTCATTATGTTTGTCCATTTGTGTTTGAAGCTTGCACAAGAGAATCATATTTCGTTGAGTATTTGAATTCGTGGTTTGGGGACACCCACGAAAACCACGAAAATTGGTACCCCACGAATAAAAATGAATTCACAGTACCACTTTTATTACTTAACCACGCAGAATATTGAACCTTTCAGCTAACTCCTGTTTCATTAAGGGGAGATAAATTGTATAGAAATAATAGGAAAAATGAGTTTTTTGCGATATATTCAAAAATACGTTCGGTGACCCCCAAATTTTTTTCAACAGTATTATAAGCAATTATTTTACAAAATTTTAAAAAATCCTATCTGATGTTACTAAAATCATTTAAAAATTTTGTTAAAATTCGCTAATTTTCCCTATTATTTCAACAAAAATAGCAGATTTTTACATTTCATATTTCATTCTTATATAGCCGGTGACCCCTTATTTTTATTTTATTTTTTGTATGTTCTAATAACAAAGGGTAAATCATGAAAAAATCAGAAAATTCTATCTGACAGAATTTTAGACCCCCGTACCACCTTAAATGTGATCAACCATACTAATCATGATATTGTAACCTAACACTGCAAGGTAAATGCAGGTTCAAATTTTTGAAACCCTTGCACTGGATTTTGTAGCAAAGCTTATTCCTGAAATCAAAATCAAAATGGCTGATTGGAAAGGCTGCAAGAAACTGATCCTAAATCAAATCTTACACTAATTTTAAATCTTATATAAACAGATTAATGATCAAATACTTAAATTAAGTAAAGAAATTGGTGAAATAAAACAGATCCCTGATTTAACAGCCATGTTTTAATGACCTAATGAAATCTTTCCTGTTTTAGTTCACATAAATCAGACATGTACACTTAAAACTGTTAACAAACACAATATGAAAATAAACAATCACTTTTAATTTTCTTCCACTTTTTCCTTATTAATTCATTTTGAACCGGGAGGAACATGAGTAGAGAGCAAAACATTTTCATAAAACAATACAAATCTTGGTCAAAATTGTATATGAAATAAGCAAAAACGTTATTGAGTTAAGATTTTTTGAAAGTTCCAAGGAAATCAATTAAGATGAGATGTGGGACATAAACATACAGAGAAACAAATAAACATTTGAAAGTTCCAAGGAAATCAATTAAGATGAGATGTGGGACATAAACATACAGAGAAACAAATAAACAAACAGTTGAAAGGATGACACCCCATAACAATTAACTTTATACATATGTAATACTCTCTAACAATGAGGACGCCATTAAATGCAAATTAAAAAAGATCAACCAAAAATAACTAAAAACCTTTTTCCTTTGTACAGTATATATCATATCGGATAAAATCTTATGATTGTATTGGAAGGATCTAAGCCTAGTATTGACATTTATGGAAACAAATGGTGGTATTAAACAGAAAGTAGATGTCCAACACAGACATAAGCCCAAAATGGAACCCCATACTAAAGCCACATAAAAAAAATTTCAAGTGGCTGTGATTGTAGTAATAATGTTGTGAAAAATGTGGAATAGACAATGATAACAAAGCCGCAAGACAACTAAGTATTCTCCATGTGTGGCCCCCACTACACGTTCATTAAAAGTTCCTGATTTTGTAAAGATTCTATTCATATTCAAGCCATCAATTATTTTTTTAAACAAAGTTCAAAAATGTCAAAACCATAATATCATAATATGTTGATAACCAATCCATTTTACACAGAAATGTTTGAAGCATCATAATCATAATATACAGCAAAGTAAAACGATTAAAGTTGATTTGTAAATGTGCCATTTTAATATGGTTCAGTTTGGTGAAAAACAACAAAATGAAAATTCCAACCCTATATGAGATATTAATTTTGATATAACATGTACATTTTATTATGATTAAGTGTACAAATTTTAGTCATAAATGCATATTTTCTTATAAAATTGGATTGAAATAAAAGAGACACAGATGCCCCCCAGATATATATCAGCAAACAGGAAGTAGACAAGTTACGGATTTGAAATAAGGAAACAATGTACAACTCATCATATCAAAGCTTCAGACCAAATATCAAATCATTACTACATACACAAGCCGAGAAATCCTTGACGAAAAATATCAGTATATGGCTATAATGGGAAAAAATCAAAGTTATCGTCAAACACAAAGTAGATGAGTTATGGACTTGAAAGGGGGAGATAGGGTACAACTCATCATATCAAAGCTTCAGACCAAATATCAAATCATTACTACATATACAAGCCGAGAAATACTTGACGAAAAAATTCAATATATGGCTATAATGGGAAAAAAATCAAAAGTTATTGCTGCGGTCAAGGAAGTGGCAAAACTTTTATTGTAATGAAGTCAAGATCAACACCCTAAGCTTACACAATGTGTTTGATTCATCGATGTGAAATATCTACATTGTAGATTTATCAGACGTGAAAACCTGACAAATGTATACAATGTTGTCTTTGCACGACAACGAATCAATGAAAGGTAGAGAGCTTTGGGTGTAAACATAATTTCGGTAAACTGAAAGTTTTGCCACTTGCTTGGCCGTAGCAATATCGTCATACAGGAAGTAGATGAGTTACAGACTTGAAAAGGAATGGCAGAGTACAACTCATCATTGTAAAGCTTCAGACCAAATATCAAATCATTACTACATACACAAGCTGAGAAATCCTTGACGAAAATTTTCGAACATACGTACAGACGGATGACCAGACGGATGTACGGACCGAAGTATGGACAAGGGTAAAACTTAATGCCCCCGTCGCCTAATGGCGGGGGCATGAAAAATGATTTAACAGAATCATAACACTCATAACAGTCCCAAAATAAGTCATGATTATTACTTGTAATGGTTTTTATAATATACAATGTAAATGTACTTGATATTACATGCAATTTCATATAAATATATGTCAACAAAAATATCATAAATAAATAAATAAACACCTGAAGAATTTCAATTTTTGATTGTGATTTTTGAGCTATGATAACAAGCATAAAATGTTGCCTAGACAGGAATGTCGCAAAGAATAACGAGTGCATGATGTTTAAACTAATTCATCAGTGACATTTTTCATCTTTTTCACACAGTTGATATGATAAAAACTATAAAATATATTCTTTATATAAACTGCACATTGTATGAACTAAAAGGTATACCAAAGTTGAGATATTGTATAACTAGAGAATGTCACTGTAAGACACGGATGCCCTGCCAATAAATTTATCGCAACAGATGAACCCATGTCATCTTCGCTAGCCAAGGGTTACGATCCACTCCTACCCTCTTCACCCTTGGCAGATCAAGCTGGATTTCTGTAATCTCAAATCCACGTTTTTGATTGGTTGCAGTTAACCTTCCCTGCAGCCAATCAATTCAACTACATTCAGATTTTGAATATATATCGTAACAATAAAACTTAAAATATGGTGTTTAGTGATTTTTCTATTTTGCAAAATTTCCACAATTTTATAATCTTTCTTTACTTTTAAAGGATTATTTCCTTGTAGTTAAATATATTGTGAATTGTTGTAATATTAGATGAAATAAATAATCCCTAATTGTTACAATAAATCATACTGAAACTCTTACATCAAAGGGAGATAATTTGAAACTGATGTTTCACAAATTGTGGCTCAATCCGCAAAGGGTGAAGAGGAGAGGAGCGAATCTTAACACTTGGCTAGCGAAGATGAACCCAAGTCAATCATTCATAAAATTAGTTCCCTGTAAGTGAATTGTGATGAAATGCAAAATTTAACCAAAGTCATTCAACCATAAAATGTAGGTCATGGTCACCCAATTGTTGGTGAAATGGGCAGATCCCTTTTAGATGAATGATATAGTGAAATATCAGGATGCTACAATACATAGTAGTTGAGAAAAACTTAAAGTAATTGATGTATAAAATGTAGGTCAAAGTTACCTAATTGTCAATGATTTGGGTAGTACTCATAAAGGTAATTAAATTGATGAAATATCCTTATCCCATGATGTGTAGTTGTTGAGAAACGGACTTTAACACAAAACTTAACCAAAGTCACTGAAGCGTAAAATTTAGGTCAAAGCAACCTAATTGTCAATGGTTTGGGTAGTACTCATCAAGGCAATTAATTTGATGAAACATCATTGCACTATAATGTGTAGCTGTTGAGAAATGGACTTTAACACAAAACTTTAATAACCAGAGTCACTCAAGCATGAAATGTAGGTCAAACAGTCAAACTACCTAGTAAACTCTGTAAAACTATCAAATATCTATCTGCTGGCCTACTATCATTGTTCTAGCTCTTACAGTTTCTGAGAAATGTACTTAAACGCAAAACTTAAACAGATGTATGGACGTACAGACAGAAGGACCGACATGGGTAACACTATATGCCCCTTCCACACAACAGCCCACCCCTACCGAAAAATTGTTTTTTTTTACGTTTTTTCCACTTAAAAGTCGTCCCAGAGAACTGGAAGTGATGCCAAGACTGTTTTATTTTGCACCAATAGCTAGCCCTTTAACACTACTTCAAGTGATGAGGCTTTGACAAAAATAGCTTTGAAATTACGATTGACAGAGAAATATATGGAAAGCCAGTAGAGCCAAAATTGCTCAATATTGAATTTTTCCGTTTAGTTGAACTGCAGTTTCTTTCTGTGTGTTATTTTTAATAAAATTTTGCTATGTCTCTGATTTTCACTCATTTCCCAACACTTTTGAACAAAACTTTGAGCATTTTCATCTCCTTTTCCCAAGTGAAATTGTCTGTGAAGTTGTCCACCCTCCCTTAAATTTGACACATTTTTTAGTTTTCTGTTTCTGCAGCTCTTGTAACAGCTGTAATTACTACAAAAACGATCTAAAAACCTACTGCCCGTATAAACTGTAGACATTTGCCATTAAGCTACAGGACAAACACAAAAGGTTTGCAATTGAGATGTATGGAGGACCATGGTCCACAGCAAAACAGTTTCTGGTAGCAGAGCGGATATATCCGTCACTGGTAGATAAGGAGTTAAAGACTGCATTTAATAATGGTTACATTTAATAAGCCCCAAAACCACTGAAGTGGTAAATTTTCTAAGTTAAAAGGGGTACAACATAAGAATAATTTTAATCTCTGGACCAAAATTATTTATATGTTTTGAATTTTGTTGTCAACAATTAATATTACAAATTTGTAATTTCAATCACAAGCTATTGGTTGAAAATATTCAGAAAACAGACAGACATACAAACATACACTTGGTGTATTATTTTCTAATAAATCAACATTTTGTGAGGATAGGTATAAAAGTGGCAATTACAACAATTACAAAGTTTGCATTGATATGCAAGGTATAATGATCCTACCATATATTAACTCGGGTATGAAACTGAACATACATTAGAATGAAAGTCAATCAAGCATAAAATGTAGGTGATGTGTTTAGACTGTGGACACATCAATATCTAAATGTAAAATGATCCTATTGTTTAAAGAAACTAACTTCTGAAATCAGATTCAAATTTGAATGCAAGTCAACTAAGCATACAATAGTGGTCTAATTTTGCCAAAATACTAACCTACCATCAGAGATACAATGTATAAGCATATGCATGGTTACATGATCCTGCCAGGTAAATAGACCGAGGTCTGTGCTCTTTTGAATTAAAAGAGATGTAAATGAAATGTATTCAGTGCAAATCTCTAGGAACTCAGAAATGAAAGTCATGTACATTTTCCATAATAGAATTAAAAGACCATCTTATGATTGATAAAATCACTGCTATAAATAATCATATCTTAAATACAATTGAAATAAAAAAAAAACAAAATACATAAAAATAAATACCTGTGCTTTGAGCATGTGCAGATAGATGAACATTGATGAACATTATATTTAAATGTGTGTGAATACCATTCATATTTAGCATACATAGATTTTGATTTTAACGTGAAATAATGTGATTCTGTACATCTCTAACCCTCTGTAGCTGGAAAAGGGTAAAAAGTACAAAATCTAATGAAAAGCCTGCCAGATATGAGAGTCAAAATGAAAGCAGACAAAACACTCCAATTAAAATCCTGTGAAAAAAAGAATTTCAGGTATATAAAAAGAGAGGTTTTAACCCCTTTTACCATTAAAACTATGATGAGCTGCATAAAAACTCATTAAAAAAATAATAAATGTTGACACAGAATATGTCTCGCCTTTCCCATGCATCGCATGAATCTGCACATTAATCTTCAGCAGCAGCCATGATACCAAATGTATCAGTGATCACAACTGATCACAATCATGATAATGCAACTGCATACCAAATATCAATAGGCTACTATGAGTAGTTGATATTAAACAGACACAAGAAAAAACTTTAACATTTGATAAACAGTGCAAAATTTCAAAGTCAGTGGAGCATAACTGTGGGGGCATAGACAAAAAACGCAACTGAAACTGATCTGTAGTGATGCTAATGCAACTGCATACCAAATATCAATGGGTAACTAATAGTGGTTGATGCTAAACAGACACAAGAAAAAACTTAAAACATTTGAAAAAAACAATTCAAAATTTCGAAGTCAGTGGAGCATGGCTGCAGGGGCATAGACATAAAACTCCACTGAAACTGAGCTGTACTGATGCTAATACAACTGCATACCAAATATCAATAGGCTAGCACAGGTGGTTGATGTTAAACAGACCCGAGAAAAAATTTGAACAATTGCGGACGCCGCCGCCGCCCGAATCACCATACCTATGTCTCGCTTTTTCCTACTATCATCAAAGGCTCGACAAACATGAAATCTAAATAATATTTTTATTAGTAATTAAATAAATTAATTATTTATATTAATTTTTAAGTTAAATCTTTAAATAAACCATAAATATTAATATATTTAATTTCATTACAATGACAATAGGGCAAAGTCTCATTCAATTTTGGATTATCCTTATACAAAAATGATACCTGGAAGTTGCTTGTATATTTTTCATGACAATATTGATGTTTCAAGCATGCCAAATACTTTTTTCAGTTGGGGGTGCACGTACCCTTTGTCCTTTGAGTTTTGGGTATAAGTTGTTTTTTTAAGGGCACATATGCTTACCATAATTTACTTTGCTATTTAAAAAGTGCTTCAGCAATTAGACAGAGTGATCAAATCCAACCAATCACTCTGACTACTATTCAACTTTCATTATTTACTGGAAAACTAGAATATTAAATTATTAGTATGTTTCAAATGTACATGTATCAACCAATTAATTTGTGAGATTGTATGTGCATTTTTTCCAATACAAATGAATTACATAATGCAGTACCTAACTGGGCATGCTGCATTTCGAACAAAAAAGTTTGATGTCATGTTTGGGCAGGAAGTGTTTTGAATTTTATCAAGAATTCCCCCCCCCTCCCCCCCAGTTTGGAATATATTTAAAATTTCTAGTTTTTTTCGGGTAGTGGCATTGGGTTCCCTCCCCATTAGCAGAAAGTCTGGATCCGCCACTGGCTCTAAGGATGAAGATGTGAAACATAATAATAGCGTCTGCCCATTTATCTTACTTAATATTAAAATATAAAGTTGAATGTAAATTACAATCAATAACAATATTGAATACTATTAATAAATTATCTGATTTTTTACAAATAATAAAGTAAACAGGACTTAGGCCATACAAACTTAATTTATTGGTTCTCAGGCCATTTTTGAAAGTGATGAGGGAGGGAGGTGATTTTTTTTTTCTTTTTATTTGCAGAATAAAGGGCTACGCCGAGCGCAGCATAATAGGACCGCAGCATGTCGACAACTAAAATTTGAACAAGTGTATTTTAAAGTAAATGTGGACACAGTAAAGAGCTTAATATCGTAATTAGATGAACATAATAGGGAGCTAGACACAGTAATTAGCTGGACACAAAGTAGGCCTGGGGAACATAAAAATTAGCCCTTTAAATCCAATAAAGGTATGAAAAACTGAAAGAGTAACACACAAACTACTGAAAGCTTACATCAAAGAGGAATCTGAAGTAAAAAAATCCCATTAAAATCCTATAAAATAAAGATTTAAGATATTTTGAAAAATAGCAATTTTGGTACCTTTGACCCCTTATAGCTCATAAACGCTAAGAGATACGCCAAATCTATTGGCATACTACTGAAAGCTAACAACCAGAGGAATCCAAAGAAAAAAATCCCATCGAAATCCGATGGAAATTAAATATTTTACATATTTTGAATTCAGCAATTTTGGCCCCTTTGACCCCTTAAAGCTCGGAAACGGTAAGAGATATGCAAAATCTGTTAGCGTACTACTGAAAGCTTACAAGTAAAGGAATTCAAAGAAAAAAATCCCATCAAAATCCGATAAAAAATAAAAAATTTTAAGTAATCTGTACATTTGCAATTTTGGCCCCCTTTGGAACCTTATTACTCAGAAAGGAAAAAAGTTGTCAAAAATTTGAGGGTGCTTTGCTAGTAAGCTTTACATAAGAAATCAATTGCAAAAAACTGCATTAAAATCGGACTAAAAATAAGGAAAAAAAAAATTTTGAGATTGACCCCCTTTGTGGCCCATTTATTTCATAAACGGTACATGCGACATGAAATCCGTTCACATATTCCAGATTGGAAATTTTCTCAGGAGTACAATGAAAGAAACCCCATCAAAATCCAATAAATAATAAATATTCTACAGCCCAATACATGAAAACACCCAATTTGGCCCTTTTTGGCCCTTTTCTCAAAAACGGGCGGGGCCAGTATACCCAAAACCAATCCCAGCCTTCCTTTTGTGCCAAGGAACATTGTCTTAAAATTTCATAAGGATTGCTCAACTAGAACTTAAGTTATCGCACGGAAACGAAGTGTCCACAGACGCCGACGACGACGACGCCAGTATCATACCAATACACGACCTTTAAATTTTTTGCGGTCGTATAAAAATAGATGTAGATGAGGCAGCTTTTTACATTGTAAAAACCACAAAAAAAGTAGTGAGGGAGGTTATTTTTTATTTTTATTTTAATGAAATGGCAAAAAAAATAGGGTCAATGAGGGACTTTTTTTCAAGTCTCCAACTAGATGAGGGAGGGCCTGAGATCCAATAATTTTTTTTTTTCATGGCCTTATTGACAAGATTATTGTCAATCTGTTTTAATATGAATAATATAGTGACTACACAAACCATACAAACATAAAAGGATAATGTATGGTTGTTATATTTCGCAGGGTATCTATTTTCGCGCTATTTGCGTTTAACATGATAAACATGAATATCTTTATCCACTAATATTTCATTGTATGCCTAAATATAAATGAACATAATTATTTTGACTGAAAATCCGGGAAAAAAGAACACCCCACTTATAAATCCAACACTGAAAACATAGAAAGCAGCCACAGCCTGCTAAGCTCACCTCGTTGCGCAGCATTGTCACATGTTGCACATGTCAATAAACAGGAATGGACTATAATCATTCTTTTTAACAGATTCAGTCATGCATAAATTGTAGTTTACAGTCTGCATCTGAAGCATTCATTGTTGTTGTCATCCTAAATTGCATCATACATACTGATATGGTTGCTAAGGGACATTGTCAGTAAGTGGGAATGAACTTTAACCATTCTACCTAACCAAGTCGCTCATGCGTAAAATGTAGGTCAGAGACAGCATCAGAAGCATGCATTGTTGTTGTCATCCCAAAATGCATCCTAGATACCAAAATGGTTGATGGGGGCCATGTCAGTAAGTAGGAATGGACTTTAACCATTCTATCTAACCAAGTCGCTCATGCATAAAATGTAGGTCAGAGACAGCATCCAAAGCATGCATTGTTGTTGTCATCCCAAAATGCATCATGCATACCAATATGGTTGATGTGGGCCATGTCAGTAAGCAGGAATGGACTTTAACCATTCTACCTAACAAGTTGCTCATGCGTAAAATGTAGGTCAGAGACAGCATCGGAAGCCTGCTTTGTTGTTGTCATCCCAAAATGCATCATGCATACCAATATGGTTGATGTGGGCCATGTCAGTAAGCACGAATGGACTTTAACCATTCTACCTAACCAGGTCACTCATGCGTAAAATGTAGGTCAGAGACAGCATCCGAAGCATGCATTCCAGTCGTCATCCCAAAGTGCATCAGGCATACCAATATAGTTGATGTGGGGCATGTCAGTAAGCAGGAATGGACCTTAACCATTCTTCCTAACCGGACGCGGACGCCGACGCCGACGCTAGGGGTATCACATAATCCCCCCTCATTTGGTAAGGTGAGCTAAAAAGCAAACATTTTGTAACATGAATATAAAGCATTATACAGTACATATATTTTAAGGTAACTATAAATTAAAACTTTCACTTTTTAATAGAAACTATCTATCAATTTAATATCAGTAGGCCAAGTCCAATTTGGACACAAGTATCATGGCTAAATATCTACTTAATGACTTGAACTAAATGTAATTTTTCTGAGTATGGTCACCAGATAACCCAAAGTGTAAGGAAACTACTTTCCTATGCTTTGGTTCTAGTGCTGCTGATGAGGAATTAATTTCCGAAATGGCCATATAGCTCATTAAAATTATTGCAGTCAGACTTGACATATGTGTTATGGTCTCATGTTCATTTACTCCATATCCTTTCATAAAATACTTTGGCTATTTTTAGATTCTGATGTAATTACACTGGTGTCATGACATTTGGATGCTCGCTGGTTATATTTTGGTATCTCTGTCAGATTTTCATATTTCTCAGGTTTTATGCATTCAAAAGCATAACTTGTTGCATACGAACCAACACTTTTTGTATGATAACTTAATTTCAAAATCTTAAGAGCATTCTGACAAAATTTCATAAAATCCTATTTATATTGTCACAGTCATTCAACTAAGAACAAAGCTTATGTTAAAACTATGAAAAATTGAGGAATTCAATTTCTCCTAATTTTTAATCCCTCATGACTCAAAATCAAGATCAACAACCTATCAAATTGTTTTTGTTTTAATTAGTCCTTTTTAAGTTTCCACAACATAAAATGACATTTGTTTAAAATCCTATTTATTTTTAAATTGACCAGAGAGCATCCTTAAGATGAGTGGAACTTGAGGAACCAAGTCTTAGCCAGAGGACTTAATGGCTTAATACTAAAGCTATAGCCAATGAAAACAGGTGTAGTAAACCTTATAAACCTACTATATTCAAGAGTTCAACTGAAGGCCAAAGATATCATAAAATATGAGCTAAGTAACACAAGATGAAGCTTTGGAAAGTTCCAGTGACAAAAATGAAAACAAAAAACGCAGTAAATAGTAATTGATTACATTTCAAAGCTTTCAATTATACATATGTATATATTTCATCTGGACAATACCTCAACACATTCAAAAACCCTCAAGTCTGTTTTCATTTCGTGCACTCATCATCTGAATGCATTTCAAATCTTTTGTAAATTGCATCCCTTTTCTTACAAAATATGTTTATATTAAGACAAATACACTAAGAATGCCACAAATTTCAATGTTATATCATATAAACTATTGCAATAATTTATATAAATATGCATACAGTATAATATAAGTAACAAAAAATACAATTTATCAACCAAATACAAATTCTCAATCATACATGGCAGATTTGCACACAATGCTTTCGAATAATTATAAGACAAAATATGGCAACAAACAAAACTAAAAATACATGTAAACTTTCCCACTTGATTCTGACATATTATCAAAATATACATAATGTTAATTTCTAAGCACAACAAATACAAATTTACACCACTCAAAATTGAAACAGTCTTGACAAACATTATATTCCAGCTTAGAGATGTAAGCATGCTTTTGATTGGATGAACACATATATACAGATAATTGCCAGGTTATATACATGCAAGTTGTTATGGAAATTGATAATGTCATTACGTGTAAAACAATATGGTGGAATCAAAAAGGATTACATTTTTTCAGAAAACTTGAACGGTACAGTTCATAGATAAGCATAGATAACTTAAAGTTAAAATTCAAATTATATTATATCCAATCTAAGGCAAATTTATAATGTTCACCAATATAGGGGCGTTGATTTATGTACCTTTTACCTTAAAGCTGTGTCAAATTTTCAGATTTGTCTTATTACATATAGGTTACAGTTAATATAAAAAATAAAAAATTGATAACCTTTACAGAAATATGAAATAGTAGTTGGTTTTTTTTGTATTTAATAGTCTGTGAGAATATGCAAACTTCAATTTTGCTACTTTACTTCCTGTTCTCAGACAACCATGCTTTATTGATATACATGTATATAGCAACTTAATTATTCCCCTTTGGGTCGTTATCTCTTTTGACACATTCCCTGTTTCCCTTCTTTTTTCTGTATAATAATAAATATGAGTGTCATGGTGCATTATTAAATAATCACAGCAAGTCAGTCTCAGTAAACAATATCCTAATACAGGAAAGCCTCACAGATTTTCATGATTTTGTATAATTTCATTAAAAAAAAATATTAGGCCATTCAAAATGAATAATTTTCTTCTCAACCCATCTTATTTTAAGAATAAAATAAAAACATTGTATATGAAGAGAATATTTACAGTAATAAAAAACTGAATTTAACAGTGAAATGGAACCATTTAACTCACATTCCTAGATTTTCTACATCCTAGGTCTGTTTCGTTTAGGATAAAGCAGACGGATACCCATATTAATGTTAAGTTGAAAAGGTACTTACAAAATTGATTGTGGCTTTCATGTGGTGTCAAAAATAGAAAGGCATTGTTTTTTTGAAAATCACAGATATGTATCACAAATGACTATTGAGTATAAAAGCTGTCCTGATTTAAGGTTTAAATAGCAAATACAAAAAGTTGTCATTTTTTTCTTCTGAACTGCAAGATCATGATTCAAAATTAATATCACCACCATAAACTGCCATGATTAGTATAATTCCGAAACCTAGAACAAGACCAACGTTTTGAAGAATAAATATGGTGATTGGTCCTATTTTCTTCTTATTATCCTCAGATTCTGCTGCAATGTTCATTTCTGGCATCTAGAAAATAAAAGAAAATAGGGTTAGGTCATAATAAAAAAGATACTAAATTCTCACCCTCCTGTAACAACTTTACTCTAATTTTTTGGCCAATTTGGATAACTTTCTTTTAAAATAACAGCATTTTTTACAAATTTTGAGAAGAAAAAAAATAATAAAATGTGCTCGCCCACCCCAAATTTTGAGAAAAAAATGGATGTGAATCGGAATTCTTTTATTATGGTCTTAATGCTCCTAAACTAAAATTTGAATCAAAGAAAAGATAACCACAAATAAGCAGGCTGCTAAGATAATGGAAACTGAGTGGTTTATAAAAGACATCTTGTATAATGGGGTTCATCCTTATTTAATAAGTGGAATTTTCACCAGTAATCTTGAATAATAATACATAAATTGATGGAAAATTTATTTTCTTCAAGGAGCAAATCCTGAAGCAGCAAAAAAGTTATTGACATGCATCAAATCTTTCAAGATATTACAGGAAATAAATTTCCAAACTGCTCTGACAATACTGAACTTTCGAGATCTTTGGATTGACCAAATTCAATTCTAAAACTGCCCTTTTTGACAACATTTCGTCACTTTTTGTTAAGTGTCTGTTGTTAACACTGATAATGACAGCCTCAGGTAATCTATACTACAATCTTATATTGTATTAAGTAGGATTGAAGACTGTGGCAATCAAATATGCAGACAGTCAAATGCATTCCATATTCGTGACCTCTGAGGATATCTCGCCATCCAGGTCAGTTGTTGACACTTCACAAGACTCTTTAAAATCGTTTAAATTGTATTTGTTTTTTCCTTTATTTGTGATAAATTACACACATTTTGTAGTCAAATAACATTATTGTGGTCAACATGGCTGATGTGGGACTTGGAAAGGATGCCTAAACACGATCATGTGACAATTCTATTTTTAACTTCACACACAATGCAACTAACTGGAAACTTTTATTAATCAAATTTACTTTTAATTAAGTTTCTGCACATTTCCATATTGACAACATATAACTCTTTAGAACAGATCAGAAATAACATAAACAAAAAATAAACAAATACTGTGAAAGTACTATTATTCGTTGGGTTCCAATTTTTGTGGATTTGAAGATTCACAAAAAAACACGAAATTAACTTCCCAACAAAATGCATTTTTCCCTAAAATTTTAATGCATCAAATTCGAAACCGTGAATTTAAGTACCCATGAAATAGTGATATTTGTGGAAACCACAAAAATTGATGTCCATGAATAAAAGTACTTTAGGGCTATTCCATTAAAAAGGATGTACCAGGGTCGGAAGGCAGAAAATGAAAATTCTTGTGGGTTCTTGTCAATTTTGTATCTTATTGTTATGCTGATATTTGTCCATTACCCTTGGATGTGGGGGTAGTTGAAAATTGCCTTCCGACCCTGGTACTTGCATTTTAATGGAAAAGCCCTTAGTTTAATTGATGTTTGTTGACAATCCCGCACCCATGACAAAGAAAGACATGGATGTAGTGTTGCTCGACAATTAGCAAAGAATTCCGCTTAAACCGGTGCTGGGGGCCGTCTTGAACTTACTATGAGGTATGAGCAAAGGTCATTGTTGAAGGCCTCATGGTGACTTCAAGATGAAGAACAACAATAAAAGCGTTGTTCCTTTGCTTGTTTTTTACCATGTATTTGTAGAGACTTTGTCTCATGTGCATTTACTCCATATCCTTTTATTCACCATTTCCACTGTTATCAGGTTGGGTCCAAATAGAAGGCCAAAATCAACTGAAAGAGGAGATTGAAATTTCACAATAAAATCTCAAGTTTTGGGCCAAAACCATTATCCTTTCCCTATTCCCATGACTCTTTATCCCAATTTCACGATAATAAAATTTGGCTACCTGCTTTTCTGAAATTAAAAATGGGAAATTATCTGCTTCATGAAATGGTCATCCAACCAGATCCCCTTCATATAAAAGACATTACAGATTCAAAATTATGAAAAATCAGTATCCACATATGCTTCCAAAAACATCATCAGCAACTGACAGCTTGTTTATTTAAACTTACCATATCTACTAAAGATATATATAGAAACATTCCACCAGCTATTGCAAACACCCAGTCGTGTGCTGTCGTGTTCTCTCCCAGNGGTTTTTGAGTTATTTGCAAAAAACAGCAATTTACCCCTATGTTCTATTTTTAGTAACAGCAGCCATGTTGTTTGGTCTTCGGATTAATCGAACACAATTTTCAAACTGCATACCCTGGTGATGCTTCAGGCCAAGTTTAGATACAATTGGCTCAGCAGTTTCAGAGGAGAAGATTTTTGAAATTGTTGACGGACAACGGACGGACGACAGACACAAAGTGATGGCAAAAGCTCACATGGCCTTTTAGGCCAGGTGAGCTAAAAATAAACAAATACTGTGAAAGTACTATTATTCGTTGGGTTCCAATTTTTGTGGATTTGAAGATTCACAAAAAACAAACACGAAATTAACTTCCCAACAAAATGCATTTTTCCCTAGAGTTTTAATGCATCAAATTCGAAACCGTGAATTTAAGTACCCATGAATTAGTGATATTTGTGGAAACCACAAAAATTGTTTAAACTTACCATATCTACTAAAGATATATATAGAAACATTCCACCAGCTATTGCAAACACCCAGTCGTGTGCTGTCGTGTTCTCTCCAAGTAATGTACCGACAATTAAACCAAAATAACACATACACGCTGACAAGAAATTGAACATCAAAGCTTTCTTTACAGTCATACCAGAATTCAATAAAATAGCAAAATCACCTGCAATATAACATAACCAGTAAATGCATGTCATTGCAATTTCAGTTTATAACTTAAGAGTATTGGATGTATCTAAAGATTGAACAAGTGATTTGTAACATAAAAAATTTTTTTTTTTCTTCTGTTGCCTAAAAATCATAAGTTATATTTTTGAAAGTACAAAGTTTTTGCCAAATTGAAATTTCTCTGGTGCAAAGGTGCAAGGAGGCATTCAAGTCTAGAAATCCATACAACTCTCGAGATCTGATCTCCTTAATGGATCTACAGGTATCAATTTTCAATTATTCAATTTTGTAAAATTTTCTGAGTTAAAACATAAGTGTTCTTTTTCTCAAAATATAAAATAAAATTTTGGGGTCACCATTCATGTAAGTGCAATAGCTGAAATTGAAAATTTAAGGATTTTGTATAGAAATGACAGGGAATATTACTATAATAGGAGATAAATAGATAAATTTTGTCCATACTCTGCATGTATTTTGAGAGAGGTCACCCTCGAAATAAGAGAAATAAATTGTGAAGCCTCAATGTCTGCAGTGATATTTATATGTGAAATTATTTTATTAAACTTAGTAAGTCTTCCAGGGAAGACATGTGTCACCTGCATAATGACAAAAAAGTTCCGTCAAACAGGAAGTAGCAAGCAAGAGATCCAAAACTCTCTTACATGGTATAGGTCCCCATACTGACACCTCATACCAAATTGCATAAAGCTCCGATACACGGTTCCTGAGAAAAATGCAACACAAATATTTGTGACGCCGACGTCAACGCAAGACGACGGATAGTGATCCCTATATGTCGCCACTGCCTGAACGCAGGCTACACAATTATCTCCCTTGTGTAATTTCTGTTTTCCTTTAAAAACGGCACTAGATGATTAAGGTTCACACACTTTCATTTCCCTTTTTACATTTTTATGTCTGACACAGAAAGACTGCAAATTTTCTTTGCTCTTTCTTGAGATTCCTGTCCTGCTATTAGATGTATATCAATTCAATTTTGATACATTTCCCTAATACATAAACACTGCATTATCTATAAATCAGTGATTTGTGGTACAACTAAAATTTTTTTTTGTCATCAATTTAAAACCAATCAGTACTAAATCTTGAAACAATTATACAAAATAAAGATTTATCACCTTTTGGTTTTGAGATATGGATTGACTCACTGCAAATGGGACTGATGCCTAACAAAGAGCAGAATGAGCTTATTCTCACAGAACACCTGATAACTCTGTTTGCATGGAAATTCACTGTTTTGAGTGTTGTGTTTTATCTTATTTTTGATTGGATGATTTCTCAAGTGTTTTGTATTTCTGTTTTCACCTTCGGACTTTACTTTTTTTGTCATTTGAGCTTTTGTTCCCCTTAGTATTTAATTCCTGTTGCTGCAGCAAAAACCAGTTTAGAAAATTTGATGAAATCAACATATGTCTGAGATGAAACATCAAGTGAACATATCAATATCATATGGCTATACAAAGTTGATTGATTGGTTCTCAGTCAAGGATGAGGAAGGGAGGTAATTACTTTATCTTTTTATTTGTCAAAAAATAAATAAAGCAGCTTTTTACATTGTAAGACCACCAAAAATGTAATGAGAGAGGTAATTTTTTATTATTGAAATTGCAAAAATAGGGTCAACAGGAGGCTTTTTCAAGGCGACAACTAGATGAGAGAGGGCTCCAAGAACCACTTAATTAACTTTGCATGGCCTTATACAATATACCTAATTCATGAGGTAACTCTTCACAAAAGACTGCCACACAGATACTAACTCCAGCCAATATACTATCAGTAAAAGCAGCTCCTATAGTCAACCCGTCTATAAAATTATGTAAACCATCACCAAATATAATCATCCATGCCACTGTGGCAACTTGTCTCTTTTCCTTCACATCCCCTGCCATTTTGCCATTTGCTAATTGTTCCTAAAATATATAAATTATAAAACTTAGAATTCATGAAGACAAATTAAAAATCTAGAAGCACATGCAGAATCAGTATAAGAGTAAAAAGATTCAAAACAACATTTTCATTTTTGTTAGTCTTAGTTTATGAAGGCAATAAAAGCTAAACACATTTTTAAAATTCATCATGCCTTTCAGACTTGCAAATGTGTATTGTTTTGATTTTGAACTTGTATCTGTTTGAAAGTGTTAGATTGTGTATTGTGATGTCATAACCACAGACAGTAATGAAGAAATGTACAGAATTTAGCATTCACTTTGGTCACTTCAAATTGTAAAATTCCATTTTATGCCATATTTGAATAGAAATAACTCATGGCAGGAATAGTTCCTATCATTGTTTGCATTTGTCTTTTGTAGTTTATTGGGTGTTTTTCTTTTTGTGCAGTTCCCTTGTGGATTGTAGAATGTGATTGTCATTTTTGGGCCATTGTAGGTGTTTTCTCTTTTCTATTTTAGCAGTGTAAGTAATGCAAGTACTTGAATGACTGAGAGAATGATATACTTCTTGAAACTAATGGTATACTCGAAAGGTATAAATTCAGACTGTGAATCCAAAATACGTATTTAAGTCCCTAATTCAAGATCAATACGGAAAAATCAGAGATAGCATACACCTCTTTAAGTATGGCAGGTGCAAAAATTATTTTCCTGAATACATGCATAAAATAAAGGGCTACACAGAGTGCAGCATGATACGACCGCACCATGTCGACCACTGAAATTTGAACAAGATGTGTTTGTGAAACACTACAAATGCCCCCAGATTCTACAGTAAAATATATGAAAAGACCCAATTTTGCCCCTTTTTGATCTCTGTGACCTTGACCTTTGATCTAATTTAATTGCATATTTATGTTCCTCTTGACAA
>MJUU01051580.1:2007-18680 GCA_002080025.1 Modiolus philippinarum | reverse complement strand
TAAGTATGGCAGGTGCAAAAATTATTTTCCTGAATACATGCATAAAATAAAGGGCTACACAGAGTGCAGCATGATACGACCGCACCATGTCGACCACTGAAATTTGAAAAAGTGTAATTTAGAGCAATTTGGACACAGTAAAAAGCTTGACACAGTAATTAGATGGACCCAAAAAAGCTTGATACAGTAATAAGCTTGACCCAAAATAGTAAAAATAAAGCTTACAATGAGAATAATCCAAAGAAAAAATCCCATCAAAATCTGATGAAAAATAAGGATTTCGCATATTTTCTTATAATTGTAATTTTGGCCCCATTGAAAAATCTCATTGAAATCCGATGAAAAATAAAAATTTTAGGTAATCAGTATGTTTGTAATTTCGGTCCCGTTGGGCCCCTCATAGCTTGGAAAGGAAACAAATTATCAAAAATCTTGCGGTGCAGCACTAGTTTATTTTTCATAAGGAATCCATTGCAAAAAACTCCATCAAAATCGGACCAAAAATAAAAAATTGAAATTCACCCCTTTTGGGCCCCATTTATCTCTGAACGGTACATGCCACGTGAAATCCGTTGGCATACCTCAGATTGGAAATTTTCTAAGGAGTTCACTGAAAGAAACCCCATCAAAATCTAATAAATAACTAGAGGTACTGTGGTCCACTGGGCCACAAATGAATACCCCCGCATGCCCAATATAATAAGAAGTTTAAATAAAAGGCTGATCTTTAAAGTCAACTGCGTCTTTTAATGTTATTCAAAAAACTTAATTTAGGCTAAGTATCAACATACCAATGTATCGGTAAACAGGAAGTAGTAGCGCAACAAACCTGAAAATAGCTTACACGGTACAACTCATCATCATGAAGCTCCAGACCAAATATGAAATCATTTCCACTTTTGGAAGAAGAGAAAACTTTGACGAAAAATTTTCATTAGTAGTGGTATATGAAACTAAGTATTAATGTATCTGCAAACAGGAAGTAGTAGCGCCACAAACTTGAAAATAGCTTACACAGTATTATGAAGGTTGAGAATAAATATTAAATCATTTCCACATGCAGAAGCAAAGAAAACTTCGCCGAAAATTTTCATTAGTAGTGGTATATATAACTAAGTATCAANAATTTTGGCCCCGTTCGGCCCCTCATAGCTCGGAAAGGAAACAAGTTACCAAAAATATAAAAGTTGAGCGCCATATTAATTTTTCATAAGGAATCTAATGAAAAAAACTGCATCAAAATCGGACAAGAAATGAAAAAAATAGATTTTTGAGATTTCCCCCATTTGGGACCCATTTATCTCATTAACGGTACACGTGACATAAAATCCGTTGACATACTTCTGATTCCAAATTTCCTAAGGATCACACTGAAAGAAACCCCATCAAAATCCGATAAATAATAAATATTCTACAGCCCAATATATGAAAACACCTAATTTGGCCCTTTTTGGCCCTTTTTTAAAAAACAATACCCAAAACCAATCCCAACCTTCCTTTTGTGATAAGCAACATTATGTTAAAATTTCATAAGGATTGATCAACTAGAACTGAAGTTATCGCACGGAAACGAAGAGTCTACAGACGCCGACGACGCCGACGCCGACACCGACGCCGACGCCGCCAGTATCATACCAATATACGACCTCAAAAATTTTTTTGCGGTCGTATAAAAAATTACCATAAAACACCCAATTTAACCCCTTTATTCTGAAACAGATGAAACCCATTTTGGCCTCTTGTTAATTGGAATGGTTTAAATTGTTAAATGTACTTGTTTAAGCATGCTATAAGAAACCTACAGAAAAAATACTGCATCAAGATCAGACAAAAAATGTTTTTTTTTTTCATTTGTGCCCCTTTGGGCCTCTTGTTTCTCAAAAACGGTAAATGCTACCTCAAATATGTCTGCATAATACAGTAGCGCAATTTTATTAGCAATTTATACAAACCCCGTCTCAACATGCTCAATAGGATAAATAATAAGGATTCCACAGTCAAATATGTGATAACAGCCAATTTCACCCCTTTTTGACCTCTGCGACCTTGACCTTTGACCTGACCTAAATTTTTTTGGCATATTAATGTTCCTCTTGACTAGACCTATACACTTGTCAAGTATGTAAAATCTATCTTACATTGTTCAAAAGTTATAGCCAAGGTTAAAGTTTCGGACGCACAGACAGACACACAGACACACAGACAACCAGACACACAGACAGGACAAAAACAATATGCCCCCGATCCTCGATCTGGGGGCATAAAAAGTGTAATTCAGAGCAAATTTGGACACAGTAAAAAGCTTGACACAGTAATTAGATGGACACAAAAAAGCTTGATACAGTAATAAGCTGGACCCAAAATAGTAAAAATAAAGCTTACAATGAGAATAATCCAAAGAAAAAATCCCATCAAAATCTGATTAAAAACAAGGATTTCGCATATTTTCTTATAATTGCAATTTTGGCCCCATTGAAAAATCTCATTGAAATCCGCTGAAAAATAAAAATTTTAGGTAATCAGTATGTTTGCAATTTTGGTCCTGTTGGGCCCCTCATAGCTTGGAAAGGAAACAAATTATCAAAAATCTTGTGGTGCAGCACTAGTTTAATATTCATAAGGAATCCATTGCAAAAAACTCCATCAAAATCGGACCAAAAATAAACAAGAGTTGTCAGAAGACAACATAGCTCGCCGTGGATTCCAGTAACCTCAATGCACAATAAATTCGAAAGTAATAAAAAACTTTCTTCACAGGAAAGTTACATATCAAATATAAACACCCTATCATTTAACAACTTAATTCTAGAAGCAAAGTTAAAAGTTTTTAAAAAATTGCCCTCAGGGCAAGGTCAAGGTCAGAATGTCTACAAATTTGGTATCACCAGAGAGCTCTCACAATAAAGAAGTTACATACAAAATATAAACACCCTACCACTAAAGGCTGACCTTCTAGAGGAAAGGTTTAATTTTTTTTACAAATTGCCCTCAGGGTAAGGTCATGGTCAAAATGTCAACAAGTATGGTACCAGAAGAAAGCCCTCATCATCAGGAAGTTGTATACCAAATATGAACACCCTCCACTAAAAGCCTACCTTCTAAAGGCAAGGTTAAAGTTTTTTTTTAAATTGTCCTAAGGGCAAGGTCAAGGTCAAAATGTCTACAAATATGGTACAACTAGAAAGGTCTCATCATAAGGAAGTAACATACCAAATATGAACACCCAAACACTAAAAGCCTACCTTCTAGAAGCAAGGTTAAAGTTTTTCAAAAATTTGCCCTTAGGGCAAGGTCAAGGTCAAAATGTCTACAAATATGGTACCACAAGAAAGCTCTCATCATAAGGAAGTTACATACCAAATATGAACAGCCTACCACTAAAAGCCTACCTTCTAGAGGCAAGGTTAAAGTTTTTTTAAAAATTGCCCTAAGGGCATGGTCAAGGTCAAAATGTCTATAAATATGGTACCATTAGAAAGGTCTCATCATAAGGAAGTTACATACCCAATATGAACACCCTACCATTAAAAGCCTACCTTCTAGAGGCAAGGTTAAAGTTTTTTAAAAATTGCCCTAAGGGCAAGGTCAAGGTCAAAATGTCTACAAGAATGGTACCAAAAGAAAGCTCTCATCACAAGGATGTCATATACCAAATATCAACATCCTAGTTCTTCATGTCTCCATTCCACATGCCAGGTTAAAAGTTTTGCTGACGACGCCGACGACGCCGACAACGCCGACGCCGGGGTGATGACAATAGCTCTCCGGACATTCGTCCCGGCGAGTTAAAATTGAAATTCACCCCTTTTGGGCCCCATTTATCTCGTGAACGGTACATGCCAAGTGAAATCCGTTGGCATACCTCAGATTGGAAATTTTCTAAGTAGTATACTGAAAGAAACCCCATCAAATCTAATAAATGATAAAGATTCAGCCATACCATAATACGACCGCAAAATTTTTGCGGTCGTATAAAAACCAATACATTTGAACCACTGATAAGACACTTTAAGAAATCTAAAATCACAGTTTACTTATAATATTATGCGTGCGAACCAACACCTGTTAAGCCAACTGTCTTTCAGACTTGGGGGTAATCGTAATCGTTAATAATAATCAGCTGTAATCGATTACATTTTCTTCAGTAATCATGTGTTATCTGTAATCAAGCTCTTTTTAGATTACTTGTAATTGTAATGTAATCAATTACAGCTTAAAAATATGAGTAATCATGATTACATTTTGATTACTTTATGATTACTTAGTCAGTGATTGAAACTTATTTATTATATAGATAGCGGTGATTTATCGAGTTTTCTCTGTTAAATAAATGTCATATTGTCACCGGTGAAAATAAAGGATTTCTAGTCACTGGATGACGCCTTAATGAAGCAACGTCACAATGTCTCTTCAATGTCGTCGTCAAGTAAACAACTGACGTAGTGTCATGAAAAAAATAATAAGCATCTAAAATCTCGGTTTTTCAGTGGAAAATCTATTTAATAAAAAGCATAACTAATCGGCCGTCATGGATATCAATAAAAATGTCACTCGTGTCGATCAACGCAGTGGATTTAACTCGTTGCAGAACAAGTTCTGCAACTCGTTAAATCCTTCTGCGTTGTTCGGCACTCGTGACATTTTTATTGATTATCACAACGGTCAATTAGTTATACTATAAATATTCCATGTCATACATGTATACATACTATCATATGAAATGAAAGAAGTTTATTCTTAATAAGTCTAAAGTTACAATAATTATTTTACTACATAAGTTTTTCCCTAATTTAAAATACATGTATATAAATATCTGTAAGAACTTCATATGACAATCAATCAGAACTTAACCTTTTCCAGTGGAAATAGTTTCATACTTCTTGAAATTTTAATCATTTTACGTTTGAAAGGGAAGAAACTGGTAAAGGTCTGAGATGCACATAATTATAATATTTACTTTCAAATAAAATTTGTAATCAAAATTCACTTGTATTCCTTCAATAATTGTACATATCCCTGGGTCATAAAAGTGACAAGCTAATAATTGTAATAAAAACATGTAGATGTCAACTAAATAAACAAAAAATAAATTGTCAATACTAATTAGTGTAAAATACTGGATATACAATGGTCGGATCTCCTGTAGTTGGCGATCACAATTCTGGAATACCAGAATTGTTATTTTTTTTTTTTTCAACAATTCTGGAACATTAATATTCCAGAATTGTTGCAGTCTGAGTTTTGTTTTCAAATTGGGACAATGAATGCAGTATACCAGCATTTAATTGAACATCCTTTTACTAATTATACATATTGAACCCTTTGATCTTTAATAATGATATATTGTAGTTGTGTCATCTATGGTCTTTGATTACATATATGGAATAACAAAAGATTAATGAATTGATACCTATATGGTTTAAAGTAATTGAATGATAATTTATACTTTTTTAAAATTTCAATCTTTTAATTAAATTATATATTCAAATATATGTCATTTACCCATGGATTCAACAGACTTAGTTACAGCAGTTGTTGAGCCGATATTTATAGGGAAGAAGGTGTTCCAGAATTTATGTGACGTTTGCCCTGTTAAAATGATGCACACGCCTGTTGATCTTGGTGGAGCTGATGTAGTTGTGGAGATTTACGAAAGCATGTTCAATCACTAGTCTAGGAACAACCATTGCAGACGACCCAGAAAGACAAATGGTTGTTTGGACTAGCAGACATTTTGCACAAGCCAGCTATATCATACCTAAAACTAGTAAACATCCACACTCTTGCTCATTATTCAGAAAGCAGTTTTGCTAGGTACCATTATTTATTCCAACTAGTTGAACACCTACTTGAACATTCAGTCAGAACTTAACCTCAAGTATGGTTTTGTAAACCACAGTGTACATTTTGTTGATCCACATGAAGGAGTCCACATGAAGACTATTGAGTCCTATATTGGTCTAAGGCAAAGTATTGGTTCAAAGAAATGAAAGGGCCTTTTCTCATTCGCTTCCAAGTTACCTAAAAGAAAGGATGTGGCGTGACTGCTTGGCAGTACCGGAGATCAAGCTTTTGAAAACATAAAACAGAGCAATACAAGGTTTACTTAAGAGGAAGACTACTCTAAAACAAATGGCTCTTTTCAGGGTTATAAACATATCTAAAAAAGAATACCGGTTGTTGTTATGTTACTTCTTATAGTCTAATGACACGGTTGTTTAATTTTTTTTTCAAAATAAATTGTGAGTAAAAAAATGCACTTAAAACATATCAATTAAATACAATATCAAATGAAATATTTTACCATTTTCAGTCAAATGTCTCAGATTAGATTTAATAATTAATGTTTTCAAAATTTTTATAATAATACTATAACATTTCAATTCTCAAACAACAATCCCAGCTTGTATGAATTGTTCAGTTAATTAGCATTATTGAAATTTAACAATTCTGGAACAATTCTGGAACAACAATTCTGGAATAAATTTTTGTTCCAGAATTGTTAACAATTCTGGTATTCCAGAATTGTGATCGCCAACTACAGGAGATCCCAATGGTCAGATTTTAACAATAATTTCAAAACAATTTCTTAATCAAGATTTTATTTGTTAATAGAGAAACATTTAGTTTTATATCATTTCCAAGTCTATAGACTAGTCTTTTATGAAAATACTGTTATATCAACCATGAAAAAAACCCATAAATTCACCAAAATTAACATATTATGCAATATTATTGTAAAAACTGATACCTCTTCACTATTTTCAACACAAGTATCTGGCATTGGTTGAAGAATTAAATCAAAATATAAAATGCTTAGCATAAATCATTGGTAAGTGAATAATTTTGATCTACTTATCAAAAGTTGAATAAAAAATTCAGTTAAGCTTGTGGCAGCAACTGACCTTTGTGTGGAAAGAGTTAATGTATGTTTTAAGCAATGATCTCTGTTTCAACAGGCACTGGTATCTTTCAAAAACATGTATTCATACGTAATCACTTATAATCATGATTACAGCTGAGGAAAGTAATGTATTGTAATCAATTACAAATGAAAAATGTTGTAATTGTAATGTAATTGATTACATTTTCAAAGCAAAGTAATTGTAATGTATTCAATTACATTTAAAAGTAATCGACCCCATCCCTGCTGTCTTTCAATACCTGGAAGTTAATCCCCGGAGGTAAGCAGGGTTGTCTATCATCAAAATGACACTAAATATAAACAATGCGAGCTTCAGTACCTGTTTTCAAGCCTCTTACAAATAAATCTCATATTTAAAAACACTACACATATATTGTTTAAGTTTTTACATTTAAATTTAAATTAAATATTTTCATTTAAATCAAATAATTTTGTCACACTAACCACACTGAATAACTCCATGCAATACAACCCCGACATTATGCAATTTTACAACAAGTCATAATCATGGAAGGATATGGAATGCTTGTAACTGCAAGCAGTAATGTATTTGTCTCTCGGTTTCTGTAGTCATTCATTATTTGTTTTACAAATAATGGCCCAATTTACTGCTTTGCATTTAACTTTCATTTACAATTTCCTCTTAGAAAAAAAAAATTGGGCAAGATTTATATAAATTGAACAAGTAACCTTTTTCATACACTTGCCAAAAATTGTCGAAATTGGTAGAAAATATTTTTTATGTCAAGCCCTAAGCAACAGAAGACCTAAATACTATTACCTCTGTATCGTTCTTTTCTGATATGTCTAAACTATCAAGAGTGAAGGATTCACTTTCTAATGGCCTGGTACTGGCAAACGATGACTCGGACTTGCTTGTCTTCATTGGAATATTCAACGTCTTTACGTCTTTATATTTATTGCTTACATTAACTGGAGTATTTCTTTTTATACTTGGATATTGGTGTTCCTCTTCTTCTCCTGGCTGCAATACAAACAAGAACATTCTAGTTTTGAGGGGTTCCATCAACCTAAGGGAAATAACTCTGTTAAAGTCAACACAATGCTTAACTCTACGATTTGATATAATAACTAGAGAATGTGTCTGTGATACACGGATGCCCCGCCAAAAAATTTATCGCAAAGGATAACCTCATATTAAAATGTAGGTCAACACCACTTAATTGTCATTAATTTAGCAGTACTCATCAAGATAATTAATAGGATGAAATATTGTCCTATAATGTGTAGTTGTTGAGAAATGGACTTAAAGGCAAACCTTAACCAAATTCACTGAAGCGTAAAATCTAGGTCAAAGCCACATTACTGACAATGATTTGGGTAGTACTCTTCGAGGCAATTACTTTGATGAAATATCATTGTCCCATAAAGTGAAATTGTTGAGAAATGGACTTAAATGCAAAACTTAACCAAAGTCACTGAAGAGTAAAATGTAGGTCAAAGCCACCTTATTGTCAATGATTTGGGTCGTACTCAATTACTTTAATGAAATATCATTGTCCTATCATGTGTAGTTGTTGAGAAATGGACTTAAACGCAAAACAACCAAAGTCACTGAAGCGTAAAATGTAGGTCACAGCCACCTTATTGTCACTGATTTGGGTAGTACTCATCAAGGCAATTAATTTGATGAAATATCATTGTCCTATTATGTATAGTTCTTGAGAAATGCACTTTAACGCAAAACTTAACCAAAGTCTCTGAAGCATAAAATATAGGTTAAAGATACCTAATTATCAATGATTTGGGTAGTACTCATCAGTATGTAAAACGATTCCCCGTGGGAGAGATGTATGCTCTCTATATTTTTCAGTTATGGTGTACTTGTGCGTGAGAGAATTTCTCATATGGATATACTATTGATACTTTCAAATTTTGGCAATTATTTTTGTAATTTTTGAAATGTAATCCAGACCACCTGTTTTAAGTGCCCACATCTCACTATTTTATAATGCCAAGTTTTCTTGCATTCGACTTGATGAGTGCCCTGTGTTTGTCTATATGTTGTAGTTGTCCACTAGCTTAAGACACTAGTGCTTTTGTCGGGCAAAGGATGACAGTGATTGTTATAGCACTTTGCCAGTTTAATTGATGTTTGTTGACAATCCCGCACCCATGACCAAGAAAGACATGGATGTAGCGTTGCTCGACAATTAGCAAAGAATTCCGCTTAAACCGGTGCTAGGGGCCGTCTTGAACTTACTATGAGGTATGAGCAAAGCTCATTGTTGAAGGCCTCATGGTGACTTCAAGATGAAGAACAACAATAAAAGCATCGTTCCTTTACTTGTTTTTTACCATGTATTTGTAGAGACTTTGTCTCATGTGCATTTACTCCATATCCTTTTATTCATCATCATGGCAAATACTTTGATGTAATATCATTGTCCTATAATGTGTAGTTATTGAGAAATGGACTTAAACGCAAAACTTAACCAAAGTCACTGAAGCGTAAAATGTAGGTCAAAGCCACCTTATTATCACTGATTTCGGTAGTACTCATCAAGGCAATTGATTTGATGAAATAGCATTGTCCTATTATGTATAGTTCTTGAGCAATGGACTTTAACACAAAACTTAACCAATGTCACTGAAGCATAAAATATAGGTCAAAGCTACCTAATTGTCAATGATTTGGGTATTACTCATCAAGGCAACTAATTTGATGAAATATCATTGTCCTATAATGTATAGTTGTTGAGAAATTGACTTTAACATAAAACTGAACCAGAGTCACTCAAGCATGAAATATAGGTCAAAGAGTCAAACTACCTAGTGAACTAAGTAGTACTATCAAAGATCTACCTACTGACCTATTATCATTGTTCTACCTCTTACAGTTTCTGAGATATGGACTTTAACGCAAAACTTAACCAGACGTATGGACGTATGGACGTACGGAAGGACGGACAAGGGTAACACTATATGCCCCTTCCACATTTGTGGGCGGGGCATAAAAATATAAGCATCTTCCTGATAAAGATTTTCTTAAGGATACGAATGAAATTTATTTATCTCCTTAAGGAGAAAAGCAATCATCCCATGAACAAATATTAGGAAATTTTAGTTATGTAACCATATTGGGAAATCCTTAAAAATAATTTTCAAATCATTTTCAGGAATCAAGGAAGCTTTCAGAGCAATCCATTGCATTAGCTGCAGAGCTGTGATTCTTCAGGGTATTTTCCAAAAAGTTATAAACTTTGGATTAAAGTTTTAAGCAACATGTTCTATGTTTTATTTAACTGAAATCAAAATTATGCCAATTCATAATGAGAATCTACAATAAAATATGCATCATTCATTTTAATTTTTGGTTAACTGAGATAGCTAGTATGAGATGTGCTCCTGTGCACTCATATCATATTGCAAAATGACAAAACAGAAATGTCGACTTAGGTGAATGCAAAAATCATTACTGCATGTATGATCTAATGTGATAATGTTTTGCTGGCTTTTGCTAGTGCGGGTACCATATCAGGATATCTAAGTTCCTATCGTTATTTATGTTTGTCTCTAGTCTGATATGTGTTTTTTTCTGGCACTTTTCCCTTGTGTATTGTGATTGTAATTTTCGGCCATTGTAGGTGTTTACTGTTATTTTGACTTTATAATTTGAAATCACAACCTGTCATTCTTTGGTAATTGGCCAATTCAGGAATTACCAATTCAGGAATAATATGACAGTGTAACAACAAAATCACATGCACTCATCTTACCTAGAAAATGACCAGGAAGAATAGTTTATTATGATACATCATTGTTACATCAAAAGTAAAGGAACATATATTTAATCGAAATCAAAGATTGGTATCATTTTATGCCTGAAAGAAATTCTTCATCTAATTGTTTTTCTCTGAATTCTAGCTGCTGTACATGTCACATAATCCTATATTTCTTTACTGTGCAAAAAGTGTTATCTTTAATATTTACAAGCCAGTTTTCATCCTTTCAACATTAACTATGAATAACTGAAGTGAAAATAATACACAACACGTGACTGTTAGTGTAATTCAAGTTTTCCAAACTTTACCTGTAAATACTTCGATCTGGACCCCTGAAAATTTTTAAAAGTTTAAAAAAAAATCTCCTACAACTTACAGTATTCAGCTCAGGTCAGTCTATTACCGTACTTATTTTAATGCAACATTTATATAACGAAGATTTTGATTGGTCAAAACTGACCGTCAATTCCACCATCTACACACCTGTGACAAAGCAGGTTCCCATTTTAGTCTGGTTCCTAATATTGGAACACAAATGTGGACCCAAACTGATGTCTAGCCCGTCCCTGCTTGATCGCCAAATTGATATGAAAACTCAAACTGCCTGAATCAGAAAACTTAACATGTTCACTAGACTGTGAAATTAGATTAACTGACAAAAGCAATATAGCAGACTGTCACATATCACCCAAAACCAAAATTCAAAATATAAATGACCTACCACTGATAGCTACTGAAAAACCAAACATGTTCACCAGACCATGAAAATGAGGTCAAGGACTAAAGATAATAAGCAGGCTGTCATCTTCCATCTCAGACAAACCCACATGCGAAATATTATTGAACTTACATTAATAGATACTAGGTAACTTAACATGATCACTGGACCATCAAACTGAGGTCACAGAAAAAAGCCACATAGCAGACTGTCATGTACTATGCAAGACCAACATATACAGCAAATATCATTGACCTACCACTCATAGTTAATGAGAAAATGACCAAATCACAAAAACTTACCATGCTCACTAGACCGTGAAATTGAGGTCACAGACAAAAGCCATATGCCAGACTGACATGTACTACCTTAGATTTCCCTACATACCATATATCATTGACCTACCACTAATAGTTATTGAGAAAGGGACTTAATCAGAGAAACTTAGCGTGGTCACTAGACCGTGAAATTGAGGTCAAGGACAAAAGTCAAATGCCAGACTGACATGTACAGTCAAACCTGTCTTATGTGACCTTCCAAGGGAACCTCAAAATAGGGTCACATAAGACAGGAGGTCTCTTAATACAGGTTCAATTTACAAAGGAAGCACTATGAAGGGATATTACAATTAGGGTCATATAAGACAGGATTTTGCTAAATAGAAGTAGTCGCTAAGGCAGGTTTGACTGTACTACTCAAGACCAACCTATATACCAAATATAATTGACCTACCACTTACAGTTATTGAGATATGGATCTAATCAGAGAAACTTAACTTGGTCACTAGACCGTGAAATTGAGGTCAAGGACAAAAGACATATGCCAGACTGACATGTACTACTGAAGACCAACCTATATACCAAATATCCTTGACCTACCACTTACAGTTATTGAGATATGGATCTAATCAGAGAAACTTAACGTGGTCACTAGACCATAAAATTGAAGTCAAGGACAAAAGTCATATGCCAGACTGACATGTACTACTCAAGACCAACCTATATACCAAATATCATTGACCTACCACTTAGTTATTGAGATATGGATCTAATCAGAGAAACTTTATGTGGTCACTGGACCGTGCAATAGAGGTCAAGGTCACATGATTTTATGTCCGTCAGGTAGCACTTCATTAGTACTACCACTTGACCAAATATGATGTTCCTACATCAAAGGGTTTTCAAAATATCCTGTTTATACTAAAAGTTAACGCCCTCGCCGTTGCTGTCATACTTTGCATGCCTATGTATCGCTTTCCGAGACTTTCGTCGCAGACGAGACAAAAATTACGAGTTAAAAATAGAACATGAAATGTTTTGTTGCATTTGAATCGCAATAACACTACATTATTTGAATACCCAAGGGCATCAATCTTGATTTGACGGTCAAAATATCTGTTTACAGGCTCCGCTACGCGTTGCCTATAAACTGCATTTTGTCCGTCAAATCTACCATTGACCCCCTCAGGTATTCAAATAATGAACTGTTATTACTTAATTTTGATAATAATATCACAGTTATCAATTACAAATCCCGAACCAGCTGTTCGTGGTGACATTAAACATTCAAAATGATAATGTTCAAATAATGAAAGTGTTAGTTGTGCATAGAGCAGAATTATTTTTTGGCAAAGACCATAAAGTTTTTGGTTATTGGTAAGGATTTTCCATGCCATGAATTAAACAAACCTATATTGCTGAGATTGAACTACATGCATTAAATATAATAATGAATATTATTATACCTCCTGTGAGAAAGTTCTTTTTATAGTAAAACAGTTTTATTTTTTGCATAGTTTTTAAAAGAAATAGTGTTGACTGCACTATTGCATTAGTAAGCACTGCTGTTGTGAAAGACTATTCATTTTTACGCCAATCATTATAAATTATCACGTGCGGAAGGCAGAGGTTTGGTGTGACCAACAAGTGGGTAGTACTTATCTGCATGACCACCTGTCTAATTTTGAAGGTACGCAAAGAACGTGTGTCGTCTGCTACAGCGTTAAGATGTTTAAAAAATTTTGACAGTATTTTTGTTGACTTTTCATACTGTGAAACATTTGAAACAGACAAGAACTGTTTGTCAATGTAACTTAAAAAATAGTAAACAGTCAGTATAATAATAATATTAATGATGTGTTTTACATTGACTATGGAAAATAGTAGCCAGGGTGATGGACAATAGTACACTCCTCTTAGGGTCGTGCACTATTGTCCATCATCCTGGCTACTATTTTTGCATAGTCAATGTAAAATATAAATATTACAGCAAATGAGCAGTAGTTAAACAGGCATAGTAATTTGGGATTAAGTAACTATAAAATATCTTAAGATATTAGTACATGAATGCAACCTATAATGCTGATCTGAATATGAAAAAAACGTATGCTTTATAATTACTACTAAGTTTTAATAAATTAAACCCATTAAACCATTCATGCAATCATCAAGACTGCACATATTCCCTCTTTCTGTAATCAGGGATGCACTACATGATAAGTATGTTTGAAGTAAGTTGCCTCCCTTTTTAGATGCTGTATCTTCCAGAACACTCACAATTTACTTTCTATTGCCTAAGGGAAAAAATCAAGTGATCCAAGTCCCAGGGAATACCCTAACTACTAAAAAAATATTTCAGCCAAAAAATTCCAAAAACTTTTGTATTTATCACAAATTACACTTCAAATAGACATGGATGCATAGTATCCACAAGATGCAATATTGAAATCTAATATCGGAAATCCCCTCGACATTCGGACACCTATTACTTTATCGTTCAATTTGAAATAGCAGTCTACATTAGTCCAGAAGTAACACCTACTCTAAAGGGAGGTAAATATTTGAAAATAAACAAAAAGCAAATAGGGAATACAAGTAAAATATACTATAAGCAAGCTTGAAAAAGGTGCCATTGCTAGAAGGTTGTGCATCAAGCATTTCTAACTACTTGTGGTACTTAATACATTAAACTACAACATATGTGTCAGAATGACCCATGAAATATTCCGTCATCATCTGTCTTTCAATAATATTCCATAGAAGCATATTTTCTATTGACATTACCTCTTCTTCGACTTCAAAATACTCATGTCCATGACTATGTGTTGATGGCTGTGTAAATGAAATGAAGAAAAAAAAATTGATGAACAAAAGTTTTTATCATGTACATGTAGGATGCACATGTTCACGAGTATTGTAAGAAAATTAGAGTATAAACTGACTGGGGGGTCTATGTTGCAGTTAAAACTGCATGCACCATCATAATTTTATATTTTTGCAGTTTAAATTGATAAATCATCAAAATTTGTTTTAAAAAAATGTTTGATGTTGTATCTGTATATAAGTTGTAAAGTGTGAACAAATATTCAGAAAATCAAAATTGCAATTAAAGAGTTTCGAATGTCTTTTATGCTTGTTTTACTGCACATTATTTTCTTCAAAATTCTGCAATGTATGTAAGCATTTTTAACAAACTTGACAAAAATTTATAATTTTTTATAATTTTATTTTTTTACAGTCAAAATAAAAAGTTAAAAGTTTAAGGACACCCCTTTTAATGATATAATGATGCTTGTAAAACTATAGACACATGCCTGTACAATAGATGTTCCAAGTTTTCAGGACTAGAGCACCATGCATTTGAAGGCTGATGTCAAACATTTTCATAGCAAAATTTCACATGCCAAGGTCTTGTATTACAATCAAAACATGAAATGAGCTAACATCAGAATTACAACAATTAACATTCAGGAGTCTAACATACAAATACAGTAGAACTTGGATGGCTCGAACTGCAATAACTAGAACACCATGGATAACTCAAACCATTTTTGTGGTCCCTTTGTTCAAGTTTAAACATAGTTCGACCTTGATATCTCGAACACTCCTCTGGCTTGAACTGTTTTCATCGGTCCCTGGGTGTTCAAGTCATCGAAGTTCGACTGTATATAATGAAATGAATACAATATTACGTCACATTCAAAGTGATACTATAATATCAATGATTTCTTTATGATTCACAGCTTTTACTTACTCTGTGTATGAATTGTTATTTTGAGTAAAACAACAAGACTTTGAAGCTGGAGTTCAATATGAACTAGTGCTGTCACTTTTGCAGGAATTTCATACATTGAGAGTCAATCGAAAAAGTAAGTATTCCTAACTGACTTTTGCATAGGTCCATTGTGAGATCAGTTGACCATGATTATTATCACCTAGTAACGTTGTTGCTACACGAAACAAAACAGCGAAGTCACAAGCAATCTAACACTGAAAAGCAGTTCTACACTGAAAATTTACTGTACCATTTATGAAAATCACAAGTGAAATATTGACTCTCATTTAGGTAGAATTGAGTTAGAAATACTTCTTCACTCTTTGCAAGCTTTAGCAAGCATGTTAAAATTTTACTATCTTAATACTTTTAATTAAAGACCTAGTTGAACTAAGATGTTTTTCTCCCATCAAATTTGTGCTAAAGACTAAAATGGCTGGAAATCTCTTAGAATCAGAAATTTAATCAACGCCTGTTGGATAAAAAGTCTCATGCACATTTAATCACTTGCTAAGAATGGAAGAAATATTATATTTTTTTATATCTTACTACTTTACGTTTATAATGCATTTCAGACTTGTCAAATTTGATCAGTTACCGGTATATGATTACTTTAAGACATTTTTATCCTCCAACTTAGTGAAAGCGGGGGGATTATGTAATGCAGTCCGTCCGTATGTACGTACGTATGTACGTACGTGCGTTTGTAATGCTCCCCGATAGCTCTGGAACTACATTTATGTATAAGAGATACAAATTTGAAACTTGGCACCATACTAGAGTATGATCAGAAGGAGCGCACTGTGGATTCAGAATTTAGGTCAAACCCCCTAGGGGCAAATTATGGGCGAAAACGAATTTTCGCGATATCCAATAATTGAAGAAATCTCCAAGGCCATTTGGGCTTGAAAGTTGAAACTCGGATATGGACTCACATAATATGTAGCAACTTCACAGAGTGTGTCGGAACTTTGGTATGACCCCTCAGGGCATGGCCTATAGGCGGTCCAAAAAACGAAAAAATCGATTCCGCTGGAACTCCTCTTACACCTTAAATCGCAGAAACCTTGTAATAAGGGTATAAGTAACACTATAAAAGTTGTCTGCGCCGAAGGTTTTGGAATTTTGAAATTTGCCCTCAGGGAGGAAAAATGAGCGAAAATGTATTTCGAGATATCCAGTAATAAGCGAAATCTTCTGAAGTATTCATGTTTGGAAGCTGAAACTTTGT
>MJUU01051579.1:228118-238504 GCA_002080025.1 Modiolus philippinarum | reverse complement strand
TTTGTTTGTTTGTTTGTTTGTTTGTTTGTTTTTTGGTTTTTTTTGGTTTTTTTTGGCACTGTTGACTAATATTGTGACCGCTTTTTGTTGTTTTTAACATTATTCATTTCCTGTGTATTTTGATGGTTTTATTGGTCGCATTTTGTTGTTTGTGAATTTACCATTTTTTTTTTTTTGCTTTTTGTTGTTGTTGACTCATACTGTCTGTATTTTTATGTTTTGACCTTTATATTCCATGTGCTTTTTCTTATTTTTACTGATATATTGATCGCTTTTTTTACTTTTGATGTTTTTGCCCTCAATATTCTGTGTGCTTTTTGTTGTTGTTTAATGTTTTATTTAATCCCTTATTGTTGTTTGATACTTTATATCCTATGTAAGTTTTGATGTTGTTGACTCGTATTGGCCGCTTTTTGTTGTTTTGACCTTTATATACTGTGTGCTTTTCGTTAAAGTTGACACGTAATGGCCGTTTTCTTGTTGTTTTTACCTCTATACTCTGTGGTTTTTTTTTTTTTTTTTTAAGCATTTTGTTGTTTTATGACATTATTTATATCCTGTGTGTTTTGATGGTTTTATTGACTGTTTTATTGGTCTCGCATTTTGTTGTTTGTGACTTTCCATTTTGCGTGTTTTTTGTTGTTTTTGACTCACATTGTCCGTTTGTTGATGTTTTGACCCTTTTATTCCATGTGCTTTTTTGTTTGTTTGTTTGTTTGTTTGTTTTTTTTTTCGCTTCTATTTTGATCGCTTTTTTTATTTTTGATGTTTTTGCCCATTTATATTCTGTATGCTTTTTGTTGTTGTTCAATGTTATATTTAATTGCTTATTGTTGTATTGGACCTTTATATTCTGTGTGTTCTTGTTACTGTTGACTGTTATATTGGTCGCTTTTTGTTGTAAGTGACTGTTATTCTTGGAGGTTTTGTTGTTGTTGACCGTTATCTACCCCAAAAGCATACATATTATATATCTACAACAAAGCCAAAATTTAATGCAAAATATTTGTGTTAATAAGGCCTAAATGAAGCTTTCAGATACATGTACATAAATGGTTCCTGGTAGTTGCAATTTTTCAAAAATATATGACGTTTTAAACAAAAGCTTTTGATGATGTCAAGTTTTGGCGCGAAACGTTTTCGAATTCAAATGATACCATGAATTCTCCGTGTCATATGACGAAACATAGATACCCCACTGGCAGACGAAAGATATCATGAAGAGAGGTTATCACAGACTTTTTCCGAACGGTAATTACGGATCTTCAATTGTCCGGCGGTAATTGAGTGGTAATGTGAAATGAATGACGTAAAGAACAATTGAATCTAGAGTGTGGCGTCAAAGTTACTGAGCCGAATAAATTTCCACATGTGTCCATTTCCAATACGGGAATTTCGAGTCGTGTTCACTCCGACAACATTTTTGTGTATTATACGAAAAAAAATCAATACATCAATACCTTGAGATGGAAACACTAATTAATGAACACTGTTGGGCCAAGGGTGATTTATATTTAATCTGTTTGTAGCGCTTCAGATTAATTGTTTTTCGTCGATTAAAGTTTGGTTAAATAATTGTCATGAAGGACATTATAAGTGCACTTCAATTTCATAAATAGTTTGTTTTTAGGTGGTATATATTTATATTCAATAGTTCTGGACTCCGGTTATCCTTCTGACTGGTATTTGAGGAGATCTTTTTCGCCCTCAATTACACGAGAGTTCCTATCTCGGAAGTCCCGTATTAGCACACATGCATAAGGAATATGGGACATTTTGTTTTAGATACGATCTTTTCAAGTATCAAGTGAGCCCGTTAGGGCGAGCTTGATGCGTGAGCCCGTTAGGGCGAGCTTGATGCGTGAGCCCGTTAGGTCGAGCTTGATGCGGTACGCCGTGATAAAGTTCGTATGAAAAACAAAAAATTTCCAATATTTCTTGTATCGGTGATTAACATGAATTGAGTATCTCCCTCTTGCATAGCTCTATCCTTAGCTGATTTTGGCTGCCCTAATAAGATCCTATTGATAATTTGTTCTCTATCAGCTTTTACACATATTTGGGTTCACGGATTTCCACACGTTTTGATTTAATCTGCACTGATGAGACATAAGTTTTCGAAATGCGCATATGTAGAACCTAAAATCACAGTAACCTCGGTATTTAGTTATTTATTTACCACTGGGCCGATGCCACTGCTGGTAGACTGTTAGTCACCGAGGATATTCACCAACCCAGTAGCCAGTGCCTCGGTGCTGGCCCAAAAACCGATATTTTTTGAAAATTTACAATATCTAAATTCAAGAAATTTTGTTAAAATCTAAGGAGTATCTCCCTCTTGCATAGCTTTGTCCTTAGCTTATTTTGGCTGTCCTTTTTATATCCTATTGGTAATTTGTTCTCTATCAGCTTTTACACATATTTTGTTTCATGGATTTCCACACGTTTTGATTTAATCTGCACTGATTAGACATAAGTTGTCGAAATGCGCATATGCAGAACCTAAATTCGCAGTAACTTCGGTATTTTGTTATATGAAATAAACTGACATTTTCATGGTTAATATACCAACGCGACAAGTAGTACTAAATCTTAGCAACGTGAATGTGACCTCTTCACACTGACCCGTTATTTTTTATAGCATGGCCAGTTCGGTAATCTGACATTATCAGGTACTGTAGATCAGGGGAAATTCATACAAATTACCGAATCTAAATACATGTAATCATTTACCTTCTATTTTAGTCGAAGCATTTTCCAGTTTAGTCTCCATATTGTCCAGTCTATCACCAAATCTAGTGGTAAGTAAATCCATACCATCTTTTAACTTGGATGTTAAAGTTCCTAAAGTATTTTGAAGATGAGAGTCTATTGTCTTGTTAACCAGCTCTTGCATTGCCTTCTGAACTCCTCGTTGTATTTCCTGAGTAATGTACTTCCGAAGATGTTGGTTTAACTTCTTTGTGTCGATACTAGCGGTCAGTTGGGCATTCATATTGTCCGTTATTGGTAATTGGACAACATCACAGTCCGGTTCTTTACATGTCTGATCAAGACAGCTGCAGAAAGCAAGCATGCTCAAATATCCGACAATCAACGAGAAAAACATTGCGTGGCTTCTGTTGAGAAACACTAAGACAGATCTAAAATTTATTGTTTTACAAATTTGGTCTAAGTCTACGTAAGACATGCATGTGTTCAAAGGATATCGTGTGTTATTACTGTTGCGTTGCCCTAAATCTTTTTTTATCAGTTTGGTAATTGGTATTGCAACAAATCAGAACAATATTAAATTAACCAATTCAGAAGAAAAGATTATCTTAAACAATCCATAGAAAACGTGACCACTGAATTATGTCAAGCAATGAATCATATATGTAAAAAACATTCTTTAGGAGGGATTTCGGTTAGAATATAATTCCGCCGCCATTTGTGTAAAGAAAAGTAAAAACAAAACTTCAGTCCAAAGCAAAATAGTCCAAGACAATAAAAAACGGAAACACAAAGAAGCATCGACATCACATAAGTAAGACACAAGAAAGATAGATGGGGACACACATACAGATGAACAAGACGGGCCCAGTTAAAAACCAAGGATGAGATCAGTCGCACCGTTAATAGGAATAACTCCTGTCTTACATGGCACCCTCCGTATTGTACATGTGAATTCCGGAAATGTAGTCAAATCCAGTTGAGGAAAAGAACCAACTAATGTTATTAACTGGAAATATCTGCTGTCATCTGGAAGCTGATGTTCCATAGCGCTAATCAAGATCGTTATATCGACTGTAAAACTTCTTCAGCGATGATTTCAAGATATGGGTAAAATATACCCTTATGTACGCAAACGAGCCCTTGCAAGGAAGCCATTGTATCGACCAAAGGTCGCTTAGTAGTAAATGGGTTGTGAAAGGTAAACCCCATATGCTGCCGATGTATGCAAGTTGCTACACAGTAAAGGGAAGTTGACAATTGGAAAATTGAAGATATTGCGTTTGTAATAAAGCTTTGATTGTAGTTTACCTCTGTTGAAAATTTCTAAATAAAACTCGTCTTGCAGTTACTGTCCTTTTCCCTAAAATCATATATAACTAACTATCATTGGCGAAGACTGCAACACGTGACTGTGAACAAAACATCGTGTCTCCCGTTGAAAGTATGGCGATGCCTTCGGGAAATATGATTCCTTCATATTTCCCTCATGCATGGATATACCACTCCTTTTTGTTTGTCATCGGTGACTTAAGCCATGCCAATCAAATATAATAAAACAATTATGGTACTTCTATATTCGATCTATATGTGGTTTAACGGAGCGCAAAAGATGATATCGAACTCTGGTAAACCCTCGTTCAATATTACTGTATTAAACCCCATTTTGATCTCGTGGAAGTGCCTAATTGAATGATATCACCGGTCGTTAGACGTATCCTGTGTTCATTTTAATTGAATATTAAGAACTTTTAATTGAAATTTTGTTTTTCATGTAATGATTACCATTTGTTCCACAGAAGACGAAGTGCACCTGTCTGATCGAAGATATATTGCGTATGATTTAAATGCTGTTGTTTAGCAAAACTGAACTTCGTTTCATCGCAATGTAGTAGGTGTTTGATATCAAGGGTTGTTTCATGGTCGTTCACGCCATTGTAAACCGAATGAAAATATTTTTCCGGGAAAACTCGTGTACGCATTTTGCCAAGCTTGGCTTTTTTAGCAGCCTACTGTTAATTTTTCAATATTTTACGAAATGATATGGAGTAGATATGAGACCATAGCACATATGTTATCTCCAAATGCCATAATTTTAATTAGCTGTATGGCCATTTCGGAAATAAATTCCTCATCAGCAGCACTAGAACCCAAACATAGGAATTCCATAATTTCAAAAAATATTTAAAATGCATTAAACCAAACGAAATCCGAATAATCAGTAATATCAAATATAGCAAATGACAAAACTACGATAGAGGGAGTTAAACCTTAGGTTTTAGAATTAACATATTTAGATAATAAATCTGATCATTCCCTGTATAAAATATATATTAATGCTGACTGCTTCGTGTTTCCCCATCCTATCTATGGGAATATCGTTTTAAGTAAAACATAATGTTTTAGCTTACCTGGGTATAGCCAGGGTGAGTTTGTTATCACTTGCTGTGTTGTTGTCCAACTTACTCGGTTTAAAACTTTTATCCAAAAAGATCTTCACTTGCTTAATAAAAAAAAATCCGAAATAAATGTTATTTTGTGCATATGGCCTTTGTTACAACTTGTGTCTCTTACTAAGGAGTATCTCCCTCATGCAAAGCTCTGCCCTTAGCTGATTTTTGCTTTCAATTTAGATTTTATTGGTTATTAGATCTCTCTCAGTTTTTAAACGTCTTTGAATTTATGGTCTTCTAAATTAGATTTTATCTGCACTGAAGAGAAATAAGTTATCGAAATTGCCATTTGCAAAAACTAAAGTTAAAGAAAGTTCGGTATTTAGTTATTCGACAACTTATGAAATAAAACAAGATAACAGAAAACGTCGTGAAAATGGCTGAAAAATTACAATTGTATTACAATCTCTAGGTACTCCAACGAACAAATTGAATGTTCGCATTCAATGAATATAACGGTGTAAAAAGATAGTTATCTGCTTCAATAATAAAAAAATTAAACTTTTAAGCTCAAAAAATCTAGATTAAGGATAAATTAATATCGTTAAAAAATTGCAATTTGATTTGTCCACTTCCGCTATTTGTTTTCTTCGCATTTACCAGTTCTATCAAGAGCTAAGGAAAAACTGGTTCAAAATTATTTGGAGTTTCGGTGCTTTTACCACTAATTAAGATTAACAACGAAGAAAATTAAGAAAAAATTGCAAAAACAAGTAAAAGTTAAAATTACCGTGCTCTTACGTACATTCATGGATATATTGTAAACTTTTCAGTTGAAAACTATAGGTTGTAATTTAAATATAACTTTTAACGTGCGTCTTCATGCACCATGCCATCATTATGTATCTGTATCATGAAAAATGATAAATTATAAAACTTTGCATAAAAAATCTTCGTCGATTGTCTGCCAGAGAACTACACAGGAAAAACACAAATAAGACAAACAAAAACAAACGTAAAAAAATAAGTTCTCGGTACAGTCGGACTTGGTATTGGCACGAGCAGGTTAAACCGGTTTATGGGTACCAAAACCTCCTATCTGTTCCGTTACCCTACCATACAATAAACATACGAACAAAATCCAATAAATGTCCTTTCGTTGCAGATAAAATCAAAACAATGGAAATTTTGAAATTGAAGGATGTTTAAAAACTGAAAGAGAACAAATGATCATAAAGATCTAAATGTCGAAATATCAGTAAAGAATCAGGTTAGATAACTCTCTGGACAAAAATCTGTGACCTTTTGTTTGAATCGATATTTTACTGTGAAATGATGTTATTAAATGTTTTATATAGGGAAAAATCTTTAATTTGAGAATGTTGTAAGTCTTCACTTGGAGTTAAAAGAAACTCTACAAATATTGATGCTCGTGCAGAATCAGGAAGAACCTATTTATATACGCTCGATTTTATATTTGGCGAGATTACATTCACAGAAACTAAATCCTCTTTTAAAAGATGCCTTTAATACAAGTCAGTTATTGGATATGGAAGGCACTTATACTTGGTATACATATGCCAAGAACATATGTTTAGATATTGGTATAGAACAAAAAGAACTAGAAAATTTTTGTACAGACAAATCTTTAAAACTATTAAAAAATGTTAAAAGAACAGCAGATGAATATTATAATAAATTGTCCAAAACTAAAATAAACAATCTTGATGAGAAAAGTAAAATTTATTTATACAAATTTATTAAGACTGATATTGGTAAACAAGACTTTTATCTTGGTCACCCAAATTTCGAATCCAGAAAAATGATTACAAAATTTAGAATTAGTGACCATAACCTTCTTGCTGAAATAGGCAGATACAAGACAATACCAAGAGAAAATAGATTATGTCATTATTATGAAAATAAAATTGATAATGAATGTCATTTCTTTCTTCATTGTACATTAAATAAAGATTTAAGAAATAAACTTTTTCTCCATTGTAAAAAACAGAATAACTTTGGCTATACATTAGAAGTAAATATAATAAAAAGGCTTCTAGACCCTGAAACACCTGAAGATATTATAGCAGTTGTATCCTTCATAAAACAGTCATTAGAACTGAGGAGAGAGGATCAAATGTATATAAATATCTAAACATTTTGAATTCTTGTTTATATGTTTTGTACTAGTTTTGTTTGCTCTTGTTCCTAATTGGAATTGTGTTTTGCATTAATAAAGTTATAAAGTTATTATTTCAAAACTAATTTCTTCTCTAAACATTCTGCCACTTTCCCTTTCATGTATGTAAAAACAAACCGTATTTTACTGTATATACATCAATTAGGATTCAATTATGGACAACAAATTTTCGAGGATTGTATAAATATTTATTTGAACAAACGGGAAACTGAAGAACAATGAAACAAAATGTTTTGAATTCTTAAGCTTCCTTCTAGAACAGACAAAAATATGAATGTGCTAACTGTAACTGTACTTCTATGGTTTTCAATAGTTCAGGTATTTTAGAATTGTTTTAGTACTGGACAGGTGGCTGTATTTATCTGTTATTTTTATTTATTTTTATTTTTTTTTTATTTATTTATTTATTTTATTTTTCTTTTTTGTCATTTAAATGAAATGCATAACAAGATTGTCATATTATATGTTACATCTGCCCTTTTGATTCATTTGAAATCCGCCCCATTGTATACTTTTATGCCGCCCCATTTAACATTTTTTGTCGCCCCATTTAATTATGAATCCGCCCCATTGTAAATAGGCGAAACGATTACAGGGCTATTTTTATTTTTCTTATTCTAGTTAGAATAGGGCCTGTAAGTCTCGTAAAATTTTGGAACTTCCGGGATCAAAAATTGTACCCGGAAGTTACATGTTTAACAAATATATATGACGTTTCAAGCAAAAAATTGAACGTCACAATCCTCTGACGTCATGTTTTGCGGGAAACGTTTTCGAATTGCCTGTTTATCGTGGATTCTCGTGAGTCACATGACGAGACTTACAGACCCTATATCTTCTCGAAAACCGAGTAAAAACCAACATATTTGAGTCTTGGATTAGCAAAGGTAGTTGTAAATGATTTAAAAATGCACAAAAATACAAAAAAAATAATACAACATACTCATTACAACATTACAACAAAAAAGAAAAGAAAAATAAAACGATTATGGCTAAGGGACCGACCATTTAACTTGGAGGGGGGAGCTATGTTTATTTTTCTAAAAAAAATATTTTGGAGCTGATTTTATGTGAAAAAAATATTTTGGCTGACAAAATGATGAAAAAATTTTTTTGAAGGAGGCTTTGTGCCCCCCCCCCCCCAAAATAATGTTAATTTTGAAAAAAAAAAATATTTTGTTGATACACGTGAAAAAATAAAGAAATTTCTGTCCAGTAAAAAAAAACATAACCTTCCCTTCAGGTTAAATGGTCGGTCCCTTATGGATAAGATCGTAAGTACTTGTTTTGAATATCACAAATTGAACGCTTTAATGTTTAGTTTCGTTAAAAAGCTTGATGGAATTTTTTTTAACTGTAATTACCAAGTTATTTATTCTAATAAGTTATGAGATGATTGCATTCTAAATGAAAAATAGATGCAGATACAAGGTGAAAAACAATAAATTGCAGCTGGAACAACCTTATCTTGTTAATTAAGTATGTATATATTATTCGATTAATTGAAAAGCTATTTCAATTAAAATCTAATTAAGCTTTTTAATTGTTTATTTATTCACATCATTATTGCCAGCAAAACATGCAGTTTAACAAATTCCAAGGAAAAAAACTAGATCTTTTCATTTTTTTACATAGAAAGTCAGCTATTTGTAATCCTACTCAATCAAAGGGAATTATTTTGCATTTCAAATTCCAAAGTGTAAGTCTAACTTTTAAATCAAATAGATAAATAAAATGAAAAGACATTGCTTTGATAACGCATGATGTTCGAATGAGATTAAAATAATGAATACCCTTACACAATAACAAAATGTAATCAGCCCAGTAGGCAGTTATCATTTCCTATTACCAGCATTGGCGGATCAAGAGGGGGGTCCGGGGGTTGGAACCCCCTTTTTTTCTGGACAATCATGCATTTTTAATGAATATCCTGATGTTTTATTAGGAATTACCCCCAAAAATTTTCGCGCCTCGCTCCGCTCGCCGAAATCTCCTTTCATTTCCAATTGGACCCCCTTTTCAATTGCCTGGATCCGCGCCTGACTAGGGTTGATAATATAGAATTTTATCGTAGGTTTCTAGAAAATAACAATAAAATTTTACCCCTTGATAATACTGCCGATTTTTAATAATTAGTCCAACTGTCCTCAATTTGTTCACAACCGTGTGATATGACTTTTGTTATCAACCGCTTCCGGTTTATATCAACTGCTTCCTGTTTATATCACACGCCTAATCTGTATTGGGCGAACTCGATTTGCGCCAAAAATGAATCTAATTGCGCCACAATCAAATTGCGCCAGTTCTCTAATTGCGCCACTTATTATGGACCACCCTAGAAAGAAATTGCGTTATCATTTATTTTCGAAATAGATATTACGCTACGCATTTTTTTCTTTAAATTATCTTTTGAAATAAATATCCTACTTTCTTTCTTTTATAATATTTGAAACATTATTCGATTTTTCTATTGTCATTCATGTGAAATTACGTTTCACAAACCGATAATGTTGTCTTTAAAATTTCAACGCTTTAAGGTTTGAACTCAAAATTGCTATTCCTGAAATTAAACTTTTGAGATCGCGTACGAAATTTGGGATGCATTGCTAGTTTGAATCATATGATAAAAATATCATAACATACAATTTTTCATATCAGACCCATTATCAGCCCGTGGTCAAAATCATCCCTCGAGCCTATCGGCTCTCGGGCTGATACTCTGACCTAGGGCTGATGATGGGTCTGATATGAAAAATGGCATGTTATAATCTATATATATGTCCAGGTGTAATACTAATGATGGTGTATCAGTGTGCTTTTGAATTTCGAGTTTATTTTGGGAATATTATATTAAATTGAAGATTGGCAAGATTGGCAAGTGAAAGAAATCTGTATAACCAACTTCGCTAGCTTACCATCTTTTTTTCTGAACTGGCACTTGAATGAAGCCGATATCTGAATATAAATGAATAAATGCATGTAAATTGGCGAAGAGTGACAAACATTTAGTTCCCACTGGAACCTCTTATGGCTACTGGAACAATTAATATCCTATCAATTAAAAAAAGTTAGCATTGTAAC
>MJUU01051579.1:173364-218061 GCA_002080025.1 Modiolus philippinarum | reverse complement strand
TTATTATTATTATTCCGCTTTCTTTCTTTATTCTCGTCCGGATGAACTTGTCCGAACAAGATCTCAGAGACCATTTGACATAGAACTTTGAAACTTTGTAGGATGTTGGCCCCATATATCTAGTTGTGCCTAAAACAAAAATTTTTGAAAAAGGGGTTTATTAAGGGTACATTTGGGGGCTCAAAAAGGGGTGGGGTCTGCAATGTTAACCCTATGGGCAATACATATCACATATGTTATAAGGGGAACCCCTGCCCAAATTTTCTTTTGAAAGAGGTCTGAAATTGGGTTTAATGGACAAAAGAGCATTTTGTTGCCATGGAAACAAAACCAGAAACTAATTTTTTGGAAAAATCAGGTTTTCTGACAAAAAAGAAGGAATTTTGAGAAATATGTATAGCTTTTAAGGGGAACCCCTGCCCAAATTTTTTTTATTTGGAAAGGGTCTGAAATAGGGTGTAATGGACAAAAGAGCATATGTTATAAGGAAGCAAAACCAGAAACATATTTTTTTTTTGTAGAAAAATTGAGTTTTCTGATTAAAAAGAGGAATTTTGAGAAATATGTATTACATAGGTTATAAGGGGAACCCCTGCCCAAATTTTTTTGGAAAGGATCAGAAAATGGGTTAAATGGACAAAAGAGGACTTTGTTGCCATGGAAACAAAACCAGAAGCGTATTTTTTTGTTGAAAAATTGAGTTTTCTGATAAAAAAAGAAATTTTGAGAAATATGTATTCAATAGGTTATAAGGGGAACCCCTGCCCAAATTTTCTTTGGAAAGACGTCTGAAATAGGGTGTAATGGACAAAAGAGCATTTGGTTGCCATGGAAACAAAAGCTGAAATGTATTTTTTTGGTTTAGAAATTGAGTTTTGTGATAAAAAATAGGATTTTTGAGAAGTATGAATTACATAGGTTATAAGGGTCACCCCTGCCTAATTGTTTTTCATAGGGAGTCTCGTAATGCCTTGCAATCCGATATGGGAGTTCGTTTGGGAGACTTTTGTGTTTCGCTTGCGAACACAGTTATCACTTGTTATTATTATTATTATTATTATTATTATTTATATTATTTTTAAATGGAACCAAAAGATAAAATATCAGGTAATTTAACATTTTGAGATATCTGAAATACTGTGGACTGATATTTAGATAATTCTAGAAACATAATAACTACAAATACAATTAAGACGGTGTGATTCAAATGCAATAAAACATTATTTCATATTCAGACTTGTCTTATGACATGAAACCAGAGGTGACGTGGTAACAACTCTACTCTAGACAGGTATTTTACGTTTGGTTTTAACCACTTAAACCGCCTGTTACATAAAGTAAGCATTGAAACTATATTTGCGTATGAAAGTGTTGACTGAGACATCATCTCAGGGACATATAATGTAAGGAATGTGATTTTACCGATGTATGATTCTTATCAACAAAAACGACTATAACAACGTACATAGACGATGTACTTTCTTTTAATAATCCAAAATTCAAGGAATATTAACTCCAGATCTATCCCCATGAGCTTGAAATTTAAGAAACTATACTGATACACTTACTTCAACTTCGTACTTAGATCTTTTGATAAACATTGACGAAGATGGACGTCTGAAATCTAAGCTTTATGATAAACGTGATGATTTCAACTTCCTAATCGTGAACTTTCCCTTTCTGAGCAGCAATATATCTACATGTACCTCTCAAGCCTATGGATTGTACTTTTCACAGTTGATTCGTTACTGTCGAGCATGTAGTTTATACAGTGATTTTTTGAATATGGCAAAAACACACTGTCTCAAAAGCTGCTAAGTCAGGGATTTGTTCTGGCTTTGTTACTTTCATCCTATCCGACATTCTATGGCCGTTATCATGACATCATTGACAGATATGACGTGGCTGTGTCCCAATTGAAAACGGACATTTTCAGCTAGATTTCACGCCTTCACTGATTCAACATAGCCGGTTTGACTCAACCCTGGATTTACTCACCGATAGTGTGACAGGTGCTACTAAGCGGAGCAGGGCATGCCTATTACCTTTCCGGAGCACCTGATGTCACTCCCAGTTTTCATCGTAGTTCACACTATGATGAGTGCTTTAGTTCTTAATGTAGTCTTTATATTTCTGTGCTTTGGAACTGTCTCACGTCCTTGTTTTGTCTTTGTTTTTCTCTGTTGCCGTTTTGGCCATGTCTTTGGACCTTGATTTTGTAATGATCACTTCCCTTGTTCCTTCGGTATTCTACTGACGTTGTTTTGACTTATACAATTTTTTCTGCCGTTTTGATACGTAATTTATTCTACATTCTTTTCATAAAATTTCATATAAAAGTGAGAAAAATAGTGTTTGTGTTTTGAAATATTTCGGAATTAAAAGTTTAAAAGAATGAGATAAATTATAAAATATTTTACAAATCTTATAATGAGAAGGCACCAGCTTTTCGTATGTCTTATTAGAAAAGTCAGTATAAAGGCTAAACAAGATTGTAATTTTTGTAATTGATGAATCATAAATAAAAAAAATAATTGTCCATTACATTTCAACTAAAAACTTCATATCTTCGATATTAGACTGCCCAGAATTTGTATTTAATTTAATTTTATTATTTTTACAAAGTCCGTATCAATGCGACTTTCTCAGAATTCTATCTTACAATATTTAACCCCCTCCTATCATCTGTATAGCACAGTACCATATTGAATAAGGTGATTGAATAGAAAAATCTAAAAACAAAAAACAATAGAGATCACATAGTCCTATAGTATTAACCGGACACATCTGCATTACAACTGTGGCGAAGGGGCAACAACTCCAAAGTTCTTAGTTGACATTGACAGTATTTATAGATAATATGCACTCGGGTGATTGAGATTGGCGTCATATAAGCACAAGATAAAATGACATCGGAGCTAAAATTGGCAACACATTAAATGACCACATAGTGTTATTTTGTGTTTTCCCCTTTTACTCTGCATACGTGAAAGAAAAAAGTGGGAAACCGAGAAGGCGAAAACACGAAAAACACAAAATAATGTATTTTCTAAGTCATAAAAATGTGGAATATATAGTATTTCGCACGAAAACTGAAGTTTCCGATCGGAGTACTAAATATTTTGCAAAAATCAAAGTTCGATATCAAATGGAAACTATGGTTTTTGTATGAAAACTACAGTTTCTGATCGGAATCGCAAATATGACTTACTTACTTGCTTATTATACTTTTAGGATTTAAGCCAATGAGAAAGGAATATCGCTATTAGATATTTTCAAGATAATCCAATCAGAAACGGAAACCGCTATACAGAATTTAATTTCGTTTGTAGCTTAAATTCAACTTTCATAAATTTTATTAGTTATGAGTAGTATTTTAATACTAAGCGTTAGCAGTCAAATGAAGTAGTGCTTTTGAGCAGTTTTGGATGCAAACAAACGCACAGCAGATTCGCGTGTCATGGGGGGGGGTTAATATCCAATACAGCCCAATTTACATGCACAGATATCAATACACGTGTATTTAATAACATATGTGTGCAAATACTGCATGTAAATGCAATACATAAGTATGCAAATTTACATCACCAGCCAGATGATCAGATGTAAATTTAAATGTGTAAATATACTCAGTGCTTTTATTTAATTTTTGCGCATGTAAATGCAATTCTATAAATACAAAAGGGTTAATTTCTAGCAATCAGGAGGAGGGGAAAGCACTAATGAGCGTATTTTCGGAAAAGTTGATTTTGTTTTACAACATACTTGTTCTTTTCTTTGGTTGGATTTTCTCCATAAGCAATATTAAATTGTCCTACAAAAAATGTAACAACTATCTGGAGCTTTCAATTTCCGAAAACAAGCGTTATACAGATAGGACGAAGGATGGCAGACATTTATTAAGGAGGCTCACTCGTCATATTTTTGAATTTGTGTGAGATTTCGGAAATCCTCTGGTTTTGTCCAGTTCAATGGCTTAAAGAATTTTGCACACGGACCCACACTTTTTATTTCATGAATATGTTCTATAAGTCAAATTAAGACACCTGACAAGTTGTCATAAAATTCTTGATATAACTTCTTAGCTTTTAGACAAAAAATAATCCTAATGTTATATTAAGGGAAAATCCAGAGAAGTCAATTTCCCGCCTATCTGCAGGAATGTAAAACGCCGCTTTATTAAGGACTTGTATCTCGGTAAAAAGCACACGGACCTATATATTTCTTTTTACCATTTCATTTAGTCTATAATGCTTAGTAAATTAAAATAGGTTTCAATTAAGAAATCCTAGATATAAACAACATCAGGAGTGAGCCCCCTTAAATTGGCGATAACACATATTTTCATTCAGTTTTACTCAGTTAAGGATGGTCACTCCTCAAGTTTATTATATCAAGGTTTAAAAATCATTATTTTATTTATTAGAACATCAAAGCAAAAATTATTTATAGGTTGAGATTAATTAACCTGAAGTTTTGGCGAAAAATGGAAGTCCTCTAGACTTTTCATTCAGTTTGCATTAAGACAATAAACCTTTCAAGTGCAATGAAGGAATATCAAGAATTTCAAATTTTGTCCAATAACCCTACCAAAGGTGTATGCAATCATATGGATAAAGCAATAGAGTTCCGAAAGTCAGACGTAATTTCAGAAACCTATAAATTTTTACTGCTATATTAGATTTATATTTTTTTAATTCATACCCTACAGAAATATAGAAAACTGTTGTACACGCTTAGCGAATTGACTTATACACATGTGTGTTAATTTGCAGCTCATCTTTTAAACCCATCAAAATGAAGTTCGGAAAAAGTATCAAAACAATAAAAATTTGTGGGTAATAGTACGTGTTACTCTTACTCTTTACTGTATCTGATACATTAATACAAAAAGTACAGAATTAAAAAAGAATAAACGTTTAAAATTTATTGGATAATGTAGTGATCCATTTATTTTTTTAAAACTTAAATGGTTCAAAATGAGACTTTTAATTTTCGGTATAATGTCACATTTTTTTCTCTTTTGACGAAAGGATATTTTTTTATGGAAATATTAAATATAATTTTTTTCCGGAAAGGTAAACTTTTGTCGGAAACGTAATTTCTCTAATGATATGTCAAGTTTAAACCGGTTTTTGCCCGTTAGATAAATTTTCTTTATTCAACATATGTTGAATAAAGCCCCGTGCTATTTCCCGCCAGATCTATTCGGAATACAATTCTCGGTGTTTATCATTGATCATTAGAGAAAAAGATTACACGACTTTATCCCGATTATTACCATATTTTATCCACTCTCGATAGTTAAATTCAAAAAAATTAAAATACTCGGCAAGCCTCGCAATTGAAATTCTAAAATCTAACTATCTCTAGTGGATAAAATATGGTAATGAACGGGATCTTGTGGTGTAATCTATATATCTGTATTTCGAAAACGTATAATACCAATCTGCAGGAATGTAAAACGCCGCTTTATCAGACCCTGCTGAAAGAAAACACAATGTCATCGAATGAGGAAGAAAACAGACGAAATATTGTGTACATTCATACACAATGTAGCATTTTGTCATCTTTTGCATAGAAACTGTCAGTTATTGATTTAGAAAATTAATTCACAGTAACTTCGGTATTTAGTTATAGAAACAAGCAATGAAACAGTTACAACATGACACCGTTTGACCCGTTCAAAGAAGGTCAGGTGACCATATGCGACATACAAATTTCATGAATTTCAACGCAGTTAGAATGATCTTCAAGTACCTTTTTCAGCATCGATCACATTATTTTAGAATGAACAAAAACTCGATAACATGGGGCTGTACGGCACGCCAAAGCAAAAATAATGAGATAATATAGCATTATTTAAGGTACTGCTATATTATCTGAGTTTTTGTGGTTTTGGCGCACTTTATCAGACATAAATTATCTGGTTTCCTAATTACCTTCAGATAAGTACATAAAGATATTTTACACATAGGTTTCCATGAAATTATGTGGTAATAATGTTTATCTGCAGATAATACATCGGCAATCGAATACTGAAGCAAGAATGGGGAAATTGGGAATTCTAAAATCATAAATCCAAAATCACGGCAATTCATATCCAACACGAATTGAGAAAGTATGACAAACACAAATCAAATAATACAAAAAAAGAACAAGAATAAAAAGAAAAAAAGAAAGAAGATAAAATAGAATTACAATTCATGGTAATGATGTTTTATCTGCATTTTTGTGGTTTTGGCGTGCAATTATGTGTTATCTGTTTTATCTTACAACCAATATCAGACGAAATATTTGCGTGTTAACGTTTTATCTGATTTATTTTGCAAATTTCAGACGTAAATAGATACGTTTCAATAACTTATCAACTTAAATCTTTATTAGGTCAAATTATCTATTCTATATGTAATTATGATCTGAGAGAATCTTCGAATTGTAAGAGAATTTCTTTTCTTTTTCTATTTTTCTTGCCTTTTGTTTATATTTACCGGTTTGCCATTTTTAACAAATTTTGTAATTTGTGTGTGTATTTATTATTCTGTTATTTTTATGTGTCTTTGTAAAAATATTTTTTTATGGATTAAAGCTATGTCAATCATCAAAAATTACAATATTTCATCTTTAAAATTACCTGTCTCGATATCCACTAACTCATGATCGTTACATGAATGTATATTCTATGAAATATACATGTAAGTGTGACACCCTGGCAGACTTGAGTAATTGTTTTTAGAAACCAACAAAAATAATTAATCGTATCAACTAAAAGTTAAAAAAAAATATTTTCCTTTATATTCCGCGGTGCCTATACTTTGGAACTTCATCTTAATATAGAAATTTAAATTACATACAACAAAATACACACTATATTTTCAAGGACCGAAATAAATTACAATCATAATGTCGATAGATTGTGTTATATTATGCATTCTTTGTCAGTAAGAATATTCTTCAAGAATAGAAGACAGGAGTGAATAGCCATTTTTATATAAAAAAAAATATGTTATAAGACAGTTCCTTACCTGTTACCTGATAAGTAAGTTCATTACCTGTTAACTGATAAGTAAGATAGTACCCTATAATGAATTATCTCTGTAATTCATAGAGACCTATGACAAGTAAGATAGTAGCCTCTGTTATTCATAGAGACTTATGTTTAAAAAAAATCTGGTTTTTTTTATTATTTTGAGGTAATTATATATTATCTGAGCCAAAACCACAAAATTTTAGATAATTTAGGATTATCTGAGATAATACTATATTATCTCATTTTTATGGCTTTTGCGTGCCATAGCATAGACATAATAGGTTACATGCAGGTGTGGCTATTGAAATAAACGGTTTTTTTCCTTGTGTGAAACATTGAGAAATCTTCAGTAACTATATGGTAAAAGCTCGAGTCTAAAATAAAATTTCCTCCATATATAATATGTGTTTCCTGGTCACTTTAAATTCACTGAAAAGCAATCTTAGTTTTATTTGAATAATTCCAACATGAAATAAAAAGACCCTATATTTCAGTCTTGTTATGGTAAACAAAAGGCAAAATCTAAAGGACTTCCGAGTTTCTACCCTACAACCAGTCTGCTAACATTTGATTGGTCATTCCACTAATATGACATCATATCGATAAATTGATTTCGGCCTTAAGTTTGTTTAATTTGATTGAATATCAACGCATTATGCCTCTTCTGGTGAACTGTCTCCATCCCGGTAGTCAGTACTTCGGTGCTGTTTCAAACCCGATTTTATCGAAAGCTTGCAATATCTAAATTTTCTTTTGCTTAAAACTAAGCAGTATCTCCCTCTGCATATGTCTGTCCTTAGCCGTTTTGGCTTTCCATTTGTCATTCGTATTCTATCAGATTTTACCATTTTTAAATTGTATAATATTTCTTTAGAAATTAGCATAATTTTGGGACAGAAAACCTCCTTCAGAATTTTTTTTTCATTATTTAACTGCCAAATATATTTTTCACATAAAATCAGCTTTGGGGGGAAAAACCATGCCCCCCTTTTTCAAGTTAAATGGTCGGTTCCTTAGTAAAGTCGAAACATCATACCGGTGTTGACAACTCTGGCGTTATACCTGGTAATGAGCGATAATTCAATAATGTCTCCCACGTTTGGTCTATGACGACATTTAAATAGTGTAAAGCTCTCCCACAGCCGAAATGGCCTTTCAAAATAATATAAATCCCTGATGGCTTTGATTGTTTCCTTCTATAACCAAATCGTGCAGAATTCTTTTTGTACTTTACCTAAATACAACGGTTCTATATGTTTTCATTACGTATTAACATAAAACACAAGACAGGTATTAACATAACAATCCGATTTCAAACTTTACGGGATTTAGGGAGCAACATGTTGTGATGTATCGGGTATGATGGAGTATAAAAGCAACGTTTAAAACCTTTAAAAATATACAGAAAGCCTTGAAAATGAGCGGCAATGCGGGACTTTCGACGAGAAAGTTCCTTTTTTACACAAAAACTTTCAGCAAACAGGAGGACACGTTTATTGATTTTTTTCGGTTAGTTTGTACAAAGTATCTTTGAATGTGTGGTTCCACTTTGTGATTCAATTCTTGTCATTTTGTTATATACTAAAATTCATGCTCACGAAGTCACGGGTAGAGTAATGAAATTGTCCGGAAATGCAGGGCTGTTCCGTCTTGCTGTCTCTTTCTTCACATGTGGTGCGGGAAGGAACTTGGTCAAACTTGAAAAGTAGAAATAATGAGCATTTCTTTGTACATATGTTTGTTTGTTCTACCGGAGCTACATAAAATGTTGGAGCACTTAATAATTGTTATCAGGAAGATGTGTTATATAAAACATTTACTTTCACACGGAAGGAGGTTGGTTTTATTTATTTGGCGTCAAAAGACAATACAACCGTCAACACATTGATGTCTGGTATGAAAGAAATTTATAACGGCGCAAGACAATTTGAAAATCAGGTCAAACTGGTATTCCTTTCCATTTCTTTTGTTTTCAATTTTTGGACGAATTTGAATCATACTCTCTTTTAAACAGATCTAGTGACCTGAAAATGTTACCCAACTGGCCTCTCACTGATACTGCCGATGTCTACTGAAATTTAGGATTATTAAATTCTACAGGAAGTTTTGAGTTCGATTTTTCTTAAGTAGTTCGACAGTGTTCTACCAGCAGACTACTAGGCTCCTTTAACTAGCCGACAGATTAGCGGCGAGCACCCCTTGACCATTTTTCAACATTCCCGACTTAATAATGAACAATTATCAAATGTTAAAAAAACAGTTAAAATTGTCAGAAGACTTCACTGACTGTGAGAGAAATTGGCTTAGTGTATACATGATAATATGGACATTCTTGTGACCGAAAAGAATCCTAGTTTCGGACACACAACGATTGTAGAGCAAATTGTGGGCAAATAACAAAAGCAATACAGGCTTTCATTTACTCCATATCCTTTCGTGAAATATTTCACCAGAAAAGCGTGAAATATCGCGTTATCTTGATAGCCTTCTATACCAAGGTATTATTTCTCCTGTCAATGAGACCGATCACAAGTCCGATAGTTCTTGTTGCTAATCGAAACAACTCATCTGATAAAAATTCACCACGAAACTTCCGATTTAATTGCGACTTTAGATACCTTAATTCTCAAACTTTAGAAAGAGACTTCAAGTTCAACATTCCAAATCTTCAAAAACTTAACGAATCATTCTCAAATATGACACAAAACTACATGACTTCCATAGATTTAACATCAGGATTTTACCAAATGGGTATTTCGAATGATTTAGCACGCTATACTGCGTTTAAAACATGTTCGGAATAAATCAGTTCTTCGGCTACCGATGGGATTAAAATTTAGCCACAACACATTTCATTTGTGTTTTTGTTCTAACGGAGCCACATAAAACTTTAATCTATTATATCTATTCGCCCTTTTTGCAGTAAAATAATTGTACTTGAATCAAAGGAGACAACTCGAGAAATCGTTTTTGCGAGAAAGTCGGTGTCGAATAGCAAATCGTCAAGCTTTTCATATACGAAAGGAAAACGCAGCAAAATGTGAAAAAAAAACGGTTATAGGAAAAGCAATCTCTGTGTGAAATTCAAACAATTGAGGAAAGGTAAGCGAATATACTATAACAGAAAATCACTAATAACCAAGGAAAACGTCAATGAAAAGTTGCAGAAGATCTTCAAAACGGCCAGCCACACTTTGTAAAAAGCTTGAATGTTCAGAAATTTTTGAAATTTCAAAGCAATTCATAGTCTACGGAAGACGATAAAACATTCGTGTTGAGAAAGTAGAGACCATATTAGAGATTGCAGCTTCTTGCATTGTTATTCGTTTGTTAATCCCTGATACTTTGAATATGTACTGATTTTAAGACGTGTTGGCCTTGCACGAGAATACTCTACTCTAAGGACAACAAGATATATAATATCGCAGGAAGGCATAACTTAAGAATTTGAGTTACCTCCCTTTGATTGCCTCGGTTTTGATTTGGTCTGCAACACAGTCAGAAACAGATTACATATCCAGTGAGCATCCACAACAATTACATTTACCTTGGACCCAGTAAGAAGTATATTTGGATTTTCCAATGAGCCGTTTAGAAAAGCTGCTATAGGAACAATACGTGCAGTAGATTGATTTGAATTGGACAGAAAGTCCCTAGACAAGAAGTAAGTCACATGACTATAGCCGGAAAGAGCTATGGCCACTTTCCAGTGAAATTATTTGTTGTCAGCATACAGATTTTACGAATGCATCAAATCCTCTCTAAAATTGCTTAAACGGGTCATCTTTTATGTACACTACTAGAATAATCAAAGATAAAAAATTCAGTCGACGAAATTGCCACTTGAATGTAATTTTGACAGATTTTCACAATTTTTGAAGGCTTTTGTTTAAATTCTTTGCATAGTTCTCCAAGAACCAAACTAAACTAATTGCCATTTGGCAAATGTTTATACACTCCCAACAAAGAATGGTTTTAATTCTCAGTGTTCTTCGAGTAGTTCCATCTTCCCAAACACTGTAAAATGGTTTGAATTGACACAAAAGGCTGTTTACATCCATGTTTGACTGTTAATTTGTCAGGAAACATAAAAGTGTGGCATATATAAATTTTATTTCTAGGAAGAACAAAAATTCATGCCTTAATGGCCATACTTCTTTAACCCTGGGCCAAGCAGTAAGTAGTATATAGGGATTTTACGACAAGCCTTTGAGAAGCGTTGCTATAGAAACAACACGTGCAGTAGATCGAGACGAGAAGTAAGTCACATGACTAGAACCGGAAATCCCAAGTTGCACAAGTTCGCGAAATAAGAAACTTTCCTCGCGGTGTTATTCGTCTTACTAATGGTGTGATAAGACACCCAAGTGCCCAGTGTAATGAGTGGCTGGTGTGCGTTTAAGATTCCAGTTTCCCACAAACTTTGAGGACTATTTCAGTGTATCTGCACTTTTAACTGTCGATTTCAGCTTGCTTTACTGTCTGCAATCTTTAGTTTTCGGGTTATCGTCCTCCGTGTCGACGATATTTGATGAAATATGTAAATGTGAATTATCTTCCCTAAATCTTTCATCAAATTGATAACTGTAAAAGCGGTAAAACTTCAATTTAACACAGGGCGAGTGATCTCCCGATGACAATTACGGACACCTAAGAAAAAACAAATATGGAAATTGAATATCAGAAACTTATGTCCATTACCTTACTATAATTCTCACTAACCAACACTCTCACCACAGTGTTTTAAAAGCAGATTATGCTACTTGAGCTGGCCGACAGATCAGCGACGAGCAACCTTTGACCCATCTTTAAAAATTACGTTTTGTCCTATTCTCATCCTTTCAAGATTGTGGTCATGGAGTTAGTAGGGGTGAAAACAGTAAATAAATCTCCATCACTGTTTAGGTAAACTTCTGAGGCAATGAACACTCATAGTCATTTTCCCATAATTAATCGGGATTTCAAAACATAGGGTAATGAGGCATTTTTTAGCCATTTCCGTGACTTGAAAACGGATATAGCAATTTCGGACTGAATTTCTTACATTGATTGACCCCCCTTTTCTCAAAACTCGCTCTGAAAAAATGTTGAATGTTGTCAGGTTAATTCTTTCACTTTTTAAACATCACCTATGAACTAGCTTTTAAAAAAACATTTATTTAAAATATAGTCCAATCATTCCATTATAATTTTTCATTACACTACTGAAAGCTCTCCTCAAAATGGATGGAGCTTAGTTATGCTAAGTTTATTTACTGAATTCACACCTAGTAGTCTACCTGTATTTGGTTTATTCGTATGTTGATTATGCTATAGGGAAACAGAACAGAGAATAGGGAGGTTTGGGTATCTATAAACAGCTTTGACCCTACCGCTAGTTTTTGAGAGTGCCGGTGCCAAGTCCGGCTGTCCTGAGTTCCTATCGTTGTTTACGTTCCCCTTTCGTCTTATTTGTGTTTTTCCTGTGTAGTTCCCTGGGAGATTGTAGCATGTAATTGTAATTTTCAACCATTGTAGATGTTTCCTGTTGTCTCTTTTCATTCCGTATGTTATCTTTTCCTGTGTATGTTCGTGTTTAATTTTTGTATTTTATTGTATTTATTTTTGCTAAGTAATTTCTTTGATTGGTTTTCAAGAAATGACCAAATGTGTATGTTTACCATTAAATTTTGTAGTTTGACATTTTCAGTACCTTTTCCTCATGACAGATGATGTAGGCATAGCTTGATGTGGCCTGATTTAACTTCTTCCACTTGAGTTTATATAATTCCCATTCTTTTCTCGGTGTTTTTTTTCATTGATTGGAAAATTGGTACGCTACGATTTATCGGAATGAAAAAGTTAGTTTTCCTTTGTATCATTATAATCCAACAATTGAAGTCGTCAGATTTACATTTACCCCATCTCCTAGCAGATTTGTTGTATATATGTATTCAAAACAATATGACTGATTTTCATCTTTTTTAATAAACATATTTTATGACAAAACAAAACAAAATGTTCAAGCTTCGCTCAAACACTTACTGGTTACATTAACTATATAAAAAGTGCTAAATCAGAAAACACAAACTGTGAATACAACGACTCAACCCATATATACAGTTTTCGGAATTCGACCTTAAGGAAAAAAGAAGAAACATTCCAAACAACAAGGTAACCATAGGTAACTATCACAGATAACAAAGAAAAAGGGTCTATAGAGTAAGTTTATTTCATCTGTAAATAACATCGACAGTTAAAAATAATTCATAAGAAAAGTAATATCAGAGTTATCCGCCTTTGCACGCTTGACAGACGATAAAGGAAAGACAACTCTTTATATCTGCCCGTCCTTTACATTTTAGAAACAAAATTTAAACTTACACAATATTGACCCTTTTTTAACAAAAACATAATAAAAAACAATAGCACTTGTGATATCAAACTTGGCAAGCTAAAAACAAAATATTTTTAAAAAATGGCTGACTAGTGTAAAATAAAAACAAATCTTAAAACTAAATTATGCCATATTCAACAACATTTCGTGTACATTATAACTTTAATCGGTACTATGTATATAGGATTGGTCCCGTTGTTCTTTTTTCTGACATTTGATGCCTAACAAGAAATGGCTTCAGTAGACTAAAGCAAGCTCTCATGCGCCCTATTTGGAGTTAGGTCTGTAATTCTGATCCAATTTTCAAAATTCCGGGTACATAAAGAGTATCAGGAATCTATATTATTTGACGATTCGAAAAACATGTGACGTCAAAATCCTAAGATGATGTGTTTTGATATTATTTCTTCCTGCTTTGAAAAAAAAATTCTCTACCACTAATATTCACCGGGATATAAGACGTTCATTTTGTCAAAAAAGACACGTGCACATAAAAAAATAGAACAAAAATGAAAAAAAAATATTCCTAACTAATTTAAATCGTTTTTAAATAATCCAGTTTGGACTGAAGATTCAGTGCATGTAAGATGTTAGTTCAAATGGTTGTAATATGCTTTTTCGTGGTTAAGAGGAACAACATGAGCCACATGAGGTTAAACTTTTGATGGAGGTGTTTGGCTTAGAACCAGATATTCAGAATGCAAGTCCAATCAATGTTAAGAGGTCGTAATCAATTCAAAAAGAATGTCCCAGACTGGTCTTCCTGTTTTCTAAAGGGATTTAAAGACAAAATATATATTATAACAAAGAAAAAAAATTAAAAACACTTACATAAAAGGTGATATCTAATAATGTGTCCACATTAAAACATTAATATATAACAACTGCAATATGAAAAAATTACAGACAACATATTTGTGCACAAATTTATAATTTAAATGATAATCATACACCAAAATATTAAAATAATAATGACCTTAAACGGTCAAAAGGAACTCAACTTCAGAATTTTACTTAAGTGTATCTATATCATACAAACAACATAAAACTGATAATAATTATTTACATTGAAACTTTTCTATGTTCACAATTGGGGGAATTCGTTAAGGTATAAAAATATGCATTTGGATTGATGGTTATATTGATTGATATTTCTTAAATTTTCGTAAGTGCAGAAATATCAAAATAGTTGTCAAGACGGATGTTTAGAGTGACTTTTCATGTTGAACAGGATGTTGTTAAGTAATCTCTAACTAATATTGCTAAATAATCTTTAACCAAATGTCTGTAAAGAATTTTAAACTTGAAATGTCTTTTTCAGTCCCTTGCATTCTTCCAAGCTTATGCGACTGTCTGAATAATGAAGGAAGATAATCAAGTACATAATTATAACAACAACATGATTTAAAGTCAGCTACATAATGTATCTGTACATATATGCCCTAAATAAATTTGTGATTTTTGCAGGAAAAGCAGGCAAAACTAAAAACATTTAAAAACAAATAATTCTCTTAATCTATTTTTCTACCTTATGAATAACTGCTTACAAATTAACAAATTATTGATGCAAAAGCTTGTTCATTTACTATTCTTAGATATTGAATAGGTCAAATTATTTAGTTATTAACTGTTTAAATGCAAGAATATCTTGCACTTGGCGTCTGAAATCATGCAAATGTTCATAGCTTTGTCCATACATGATTTCGTGTACTTTTTAGCCCTCAAAATAGTACACAGTAGACCTTGGTTAAGGGAAAAAAACCTTTAAATCATTAAGGCGTTTAAATCGTCCAGTTTCGTCGATGCTTTTAAAGGATTTATTTGATGAAAAATTTAAATCATCTATGTTCCTTAAAAGCTTTTTAATATATATATATATATATATATATATATATATATATATATATATATAAGTTTAAAACAAACGTACACAAGATTTTTAAGACCTATGTCTACCTTCTTAAATTCCGATTGTCTAATTATTCTAATTTTATCTGTATTTAAGACAAAACGTGTCAAAACTGCCATCGGTAGAATTTATATTTTCTGCAATTTCGATTGATTTTTGTAAATCATATTTTTGTTCAGAATTTTTTGTTACTTTTTTTTTGAGACATGGCGTCGAAAAACAGTTGGTGAATCGGATTTCTATACAGAGATTAATCACTTAAGGGTAAAAACAAATTTGTGATTTTTTTGTCCACGAATTTTATATTAATTGCACCAATTGCTATTCTATACCTATCTGATAAATACAACATTTTTGCATTCATGGCGAGACCAACATCAATGTAATATCTGCTTGAGAAATGTTTCTTCACAAGAACCCAAAAAATCTTTTCTTACTGTGCTTCAGGTATTGCAGAATACAAAAACAACTAGTTAAAGGAATGCCTAATATATAACTTAGTTTTGAACTAATAAAAACAAATCCACAATAAACGTGTACACACAACTCTACAAAAACTAAAGCACTACCATTTAACCCCACAAAACTGGGAGTATTAGCAGGTGATTGAAGGGTAAAAAATGTCTTAATGTAAACTTTCCGTCTTAACTCGTTAACGAAGAGTTTCAGCTTTCAGTACACATACTCACATGGAAATTGTATAACATGAACTGTACAACTTAACTCATCAGTTGAGAATCAACAGTTTTAAGCACTCTCATCACTTTTAATGATTCTAAAACATAACAGTACTATGAAATACTCATGGCAAATTAAATTACAATAGTTAAACTTAAAATGGCAACACATTTGATAAATACATGTCCTCAATGATAGGTGGGGCTTGAAAAATGTCTTTAAGTTTGAAAAATAACATTCGTTGAAGTCCTTCTTGGCTAAGTGTTCTTAATTCTGCCTCTGTACTCAAAATGTAAGAAAATAAATGTGGTTTCTTCTGGGCCTCACTGTTATAAGTACAATGGTCCCGAAGACAGTCGATAATTTTCATTTGTAGCTCTTCCATTTTCTTTTGATCTTTGAGTCCATGGCGTGCTAAAAACAAATATAGAATTGTAAGTTGCTATAAAAACAATATTTTAATCTACATAAATATAGCTATCTCAATTAAGCAAAAACACTTTTTTCTCATGCCAAAATTCAATTGCACTTTTAAACCCATTGCGAGAATAAAACCATACTTTTTTATTCAGTGAAAGAATTGATCTGTAAGTTATATCAATACTTTTTTTCATATTGCATTAAGCGATTTAATAAAGTACACTATATTTACTTATGCATATGATTAAGGATTTAGAACTAGTACTTTCTGTGCTATTTTTTTTCTAATTGTTCATTGTATGTTGTATATATGTTTTGTATTGTTTTGTATTGCTTTGACCCCAAGGGGTGTAATTTTTGCAATAAAGATTATTATTATTGCATGTATTATTATTATTATTATATTATTTAACCTTTCATTGCTGCTGCTATGTACCCTCGTTATCTCGCCATATTTGGGACAATGTATATTTTGGCGACAACTGAGGTTGACGTTTTATCGAAAGAAGAAATCAAATAAAAGTATTTTGAAAAATCAACCTTGAACAAAGGTGGCTATAAGTAATAGAACACCATAAAACATGCATCGTAAAACGAATACCGAAACAAAAATGATGAGAGGGGAATTACAAAATCAAAAATCACGGCAATTCATATACAAAACTAATTGAAACAGCATGACAAAGACAAACAAATCAACAAAAATGAACATAAACGCCACAAAGCTAAAGCACTAGCAGTGCTAACTCTTACAAAAACTGAGGAATCATCAGGCGCTCCAGGCGCTCCGGAAGCGTAACAAGGTGTGATATAACAAAGAGTGCTATACTTACTTGTGACTAGAGTTAAAGCTGCCATGCATGCTAATGAAGAAATATCCAGGTTATTTCTGTGTAGGGAACGCCCAAAGTCCACAATAGAGTCTATCCACTCTCCAAATACGTTCCTTATATCATCTCTATGGAACACTTGACCGTTATCAAAGATTATTTGATCATCATTTGGATGTATTCTGCAAAAACAAGCGCAAAATGTAGTGCAAATTTCTGATAAATGAGATTCAGATGCTATGAAAAATTAATTTCAAGAACTAGCATTAAAGTAAGCCAGAACTAGCTTGAAGTACTTAAGAGATCACCCCGCTAAGAATCGAAAATTATTATCTCTCTGAGCAAGGACAAATATCCATTTCCAATGGAGGAACTACCACGAGAAAAGCATACAGAAAATTGCAATCATTTCAATGTCAAATGGAAGAACATCTTTATTCAACAAACACATTTTTGATTTGGAATCTAACTGCTTGTGTTAATTTCTGTGGAATTTTAAGTGAAATAAAATGGCTCCAGTGTTGAACTTTACGATATTAGATAAAGAAACATTAAAAAACTCTCACATTTACATGGTTTCCCCTTGACACTGGACGAAACACAGTTTTTGCTAGTATCACCAACCTACCTGTAAGCTATTCGTAAAACAAATAGTTCTAATGATGCAGATTTGAATAAAAGATCTTGGTCTTCCTTGCAAAGATCGATGAAACCGGGAATTTTTCCAGCCCATGTCTTCATGATGTCCATGGAATTTAAGATGATATCGTAGAAAAGCTTGATTTTCTCTTCATGTGTGGTTGGGCTTGCTGAAGCTGAAGGCACTTGATAATGATGATACTGAAATGATATTTAAGTATTTTTAATAATATATTTAGAAAATAAAAAAGAATACGTTATCGCCTCGTTTAATGGTCCTTTCAGTCTGTTTAAGAGCCTAGCATTTTACTGCTAGTTTAGGACTAAAAACCAATATTATTCTGAAAATTGACAAATACTGAAGTTTTGAAATCATAAGAACTTAGGACTGCTTAGGGGCATAGAAGTTTGAATTGTGCTTATCTTTATCCTATCTGTTCTCTCTGAGTAGAAGAGTCCTTGGAATCCCTTTACTTTTCGCGAGTACTCGTGAAAAATAAATTGGATAAATTCACGAAAGGTTGGAATCAGCTTATCTAGTAGCTACATTAAAATACCCAAGATTTGTTGAAATTCAGATGCAACGCTAAATTTAATATACAATTTGATTGGCTAGAATGATTAATATTTTCAAGACATCAATTATAGGATTGATGGTATGAAAATATACGGACAATATACAATTGCAATTTCAGGGTTTAAACATTTTTTTACAAAAATAACGAAGAAAGATTTTTTATGAAGATAACAGAATTGCATAAAGAATTTCATCAATTGTAAATTGGAACTCGAAAGTCCTCAATTGCAACTTTTAAATACCTAGTTAATGTCATAAAATTTTCAAATATAATGCCTGCTAAATACACTTACCTTACTGTAATCTAAATTTGGAATGTCTGGGGAAGAGTCAACATGTGCTCGTACTAAAGCTGTGATGAGACTGACGGGTGGGGAAGGTGGAGACTCCTGGGGACTTTTTGGCTTTGATGGCAATCTTCCACGTCGGCCTTTCAAACTGTCAGTTCTCACAACTGAAAAAAAAACAGAAATAAGGTATTTGCTCATATTTTCGATATATTTGCGCATTTAAAAATATATAGTGAATGTCTTTGACTATTTTTGTGTTATTTTTGTTTTGCAAATGTTTTAGGACCTGGGGCCTGTTTAATGAAGGTGTCCTAAGATAAGATATATCTTAAGATGGTCCTAAGATACATTTTTGTCTAAAGATATGTCTTAAGATGGTCTTAAGACGTGACTTAGGACGAAAACTGGACTTAAGACCATCCTAAGATATATCTTAGCTAAGATTGGTCTTAGGATACTTTCATTAAACAGGCCCCAGATTTTCTCGATTTTTCTAAGGCTTGGTGTTTTTCTTTTGGTTTTCTTGTATTGTTTTTAAGCAAAACTGTTATATCTATTGAATTACAAAAATACCGAAGATGCATAAAAACAGTCAATTTACTAGTACATGTATTTAAAAAAATTAATCAAAAGATGCTTGTTACTAATGATCGACAATGAATAAAATTCAATTCAGGCATATATGTTGTGAATTTCAAACTGAGGATATTCTTGTTTGGTATTACCAAAGTAGAATTAAATTGCCATACCAAAAGTATGAGTGTTATAGTTTTGTTTATATACCAGGAGTTGGTCAAATATCTGTAATTTCGTTTAAAAATGTAATTGTTCATTCGCCATCAGGATGAATGGATTATAAAGTGGAAAAGAGAACAGACTAAGACGTATTAAATATACATTGAAAAGATATGGAGTAAATGCATAAGAAACAAAGTCTTTAAAAAATCATGGTAAAACCAATCAATGGAATGACGCTTTTATTGTTGCTCTTCATCTGGAAGTCACCATGAGGACTTCAACAATGAGTTTTGCTCATACCTCATAATAAGTTCAAGATGGCCTCTGGCACCGGTTTGATCTGAATGTCGAGCAATGCAACATCAATGTTTTCTTATACCCATGGATGCCAGATCGTCCACAAACACAAAATTAACTGGAAAAGAACATACCTTCTTTTACCATGCCAACTGTTAAACATTTCTGAAATCTGCAGAACTGGCATCTGTTCCGACGTCGTTTGTCGACTGGGCAGTTTTTGTCTGCTAGACAAACATACTTCGCGTTTTTCTGCACTGTTCTCTACAAATGATAAAAGTATGAATGTACAGTTTGGTCGACAACATGTGTAAATTTTACATCGTTTTTTAACATGAATCGTAAGAGGAATTTAATTTATATGTAGAAGCTTTACCCCATGGATGTTTATTCTTTTTTCAATAAAACATTTGTAATCTTGTGTATTTGTGTCAATCTTCCTGACATGCAAGTGGTGAAATTCAAATGCAGCCAATAAAATTATGGTTATTATTGAGCCAATCAGAAAATTTGTTGTAAATTTTACCCACAATGCACATCTTCAAATGGTAAGAAAAAAATGGGCATTTTTTTTAAATAACTAGAGATTTCGAAAGCATGCGATTTTATTTCAAAGAACTATCTTACCTTGAAGAAGCCTTTACATCTCGAAAGCATGCGATTTTATTTCAAAGAACTATCTTACCTTGAAGAAGCCTTTACATCCTTCACACGTTCTGACTCCATAATGTTGACATGCTGCGTTGTCACCACAAACCGCACACAATAAACTTTCTTTCTGTGGCTGTTCTCTGCCTGGGGATGACCGCGTTGAATTTGGAGTGGAGGGTGTAGTGGGTGATTTGATATGGAATTTATGCACGTCAATCCTATAAAAAAAGAGAAGTTTATTAAGCATTTGCGAATTTAATATACCATTTTACTAAAGGTTTTCGGTAATTTACGGGATGTTTATAAAGTATTTTTGTCTGTTGGTTTTGTGTCCCCCCCCGGTTTTAGTGATCAAAGCTTTGAACTTTGAACATGAATGTAGCGTTGCTCGAAATCTAGCAAAGAATTTCGCTCAAACCGGTGCTCGGGCCTTCTTGAACTTGCTATGATGTATGAGCGAAGCTCGTTGTTGAAGGCCTCATGGTGCCTTCAAGATGAAGAACAATATAATAATAAGCCTTGTTCCATGGATTTGTTTTACTTTGTGTTTGTAGAGATTTTGTCTTATTTGCATTAATATCCCTTCATTGCGTATTTGAACTAATATTCCATCGGATCTAGCTAATTCTTATTAATATAATGTAAATAGAAATCCAAAAATCAAGTCAAATACATACCCCTCAGAGGACTCGGGTGGTAATGGTATCGTCAAAGGAGGTCTTCTTGTAAATCCCTGGCGACTAGAACTGATGTCTCCCCGATAATGCGTTCTCTCTGTAATACTGAAATCACTCTCCGTTTGAGGTAACGTTCGGTTGTCATAGAAACCCTGACCATAACTTTGAAAACTTCTGTCTCTACAGAATATGCTTGATGTGTCACTAAAACTTTGATGAGAAGTAAATGGCTGATGTTTTTGATCTAACTCAGTATATCCAGAATGAGATGACGGGAAGAGTTCATGAGGTGATGGATATGAAAATTTTTGAGACTGTTTGTTTTCACTCATGTATCTCTGTTGAAGAAGATCGCATTCTTGTGCCGGAAATGCCTGGAAGCTGCCCTCATAGGACATCATTGTGTCAGAATATTTTGGCTGTGATGTTGGGAATGTTTGACTTTCCGCTGAAAACAGTCCATGCGGTTTGTTCGATTCCTTTTCTAACATGAACGCAGCTTCATAATTGTAAGCTTCTGGGTATGTTTGTTGTAAATTTTGGAAAGCAGACGCATCGAATCCACCTTGAAAAATATCTGTTGGGATATCCTCTGATGTGAAGGATGTATCAGAAGGCATGTTTGGTTGGAATCCAGATGTTCCTGGGAAACTTCCAATATCAGTGCCGGAAGATTGTGTACCGCACGTTGCAAATGGTGCGGGAAAGTCTCCAAAGAAACTTGCCTGAGGATTAAAGGCAGCCTGAAAGATAAAAATATATACTTAAAAGATAAACGAACATTAAGATCACGCATTTGTCAAATACCATCAAAGTCCGGAGATGGAGATGGATAGGTCATATCCTGCAAAAAGACAACCACACAAATGTCAGAACTGCACTGAATTGAACACATGAAGGAAAGAAGAAAACTGGCAGGTCAAGAAACGCATGGAGAAGAACGATAGAAAATGAAAGGAACAAGCTCGTACAGAATTGACAGATCAGACAAGATGGCGAGGGATGCTAGTAGGCCTGACGAGTTCTTAGGACCAAGAGAGTAATATATACAGTTCAAAGACCTAAAACTAAAAATAAACAACTTCCAATGAGAAACATCAGTGGGTTATCTCCCTGTACCAAGTTAGCCATATATAGTCAAAGGGGAGGTAATTTAAATAGCACATTAATAAACCCCTTTTGATATTGAAATTAAAATGATCTTCCCTTTGAACATATGTAACTTACTTGGTACCTTGTGATTTCTAATGAGGGATTACATAAAATTTTCATCTAACCTAACTGAGGAAAACCTTATAAACTAATGAAAAAAAAATAAGTAAAATCGTTTACCTATAGGTAAAAATGATAATTTTTCATATCGTAAGCACATTGGTGTAATTTTCCTTACAAAAATATCAGAATTGACATTCTCTTGCTACCAAAGTGGGTTAGCTTGAAGCATAATTTTTATCATGAAGTTGAGTTTTTTTCCTTAATATTGAAATATTGATTATTTGTAGAAACATAATGACCAACGCATTCTTTTGCGTATAAGGTTTTCACACTAGTGTCCGTGTGGTACAATCACCAATGGCTTCGCATTTGGTCCGAGCGTCATTAATTATTAGTTTTCAAAACATTGTGGATCAGTGGTGATGTTCTAAAGTACCTTTATTGTGGACAAGAGTTACATTTGAGAGCTGATATTGTATATAGAAAAAAACAGATACCGAGACGGGAGGAAATTACCAAAGGGGGTAACTTCCTATATATATATAGGTATATGGGGACGTGTTGCAAATTCGGATGCTTATCTTACAAATTCATAAGGAGAAATTATGATCATTTTACATGCATATTCATTTTATTTAAATTATAAAAAGAATCACGTGACTTATTTGCATTCTCGCCAACGCCAACTTCGTCAAACAGCTTTTATTGCTAAAACACTGATATTTGGTCTTACCCGTAACTGTTTTCCTTTTTAAAATCACTTTGACACTTCCTTATGACGTTTTCAATGTCAAAACAAAACGTAAATCGAGAATTTTTAGAGAAAACGCTGACTTCATAAATTGATACATCTTCAAACTGGGGCATATTTAGCTTCCGTGGGAACTTCGGATTTACAAAGTACATAATTAAGGTTTGTAGCAGTATTTTCTTTGGCACTCAAAGTTTTGTTGTCTTACCATGTATCTTGTTTTTGTAATGACTTTGCACTTAAACTTTGACAATGAAACTAGGGAAGTTCACGTTTTCAGCCACAAAATATTTATGATGGGATGTTAAAGAGCTCCCGCTTCGGATTTTCATATGGCTTGGGAACTTTGAAATTATCTTCTAAGTCAATCTGACAGGATTCGTTTGACTGCATATCAAATGTCCTATCAGAGTTTAACCTTGTATTTGATCTACAACTCAGTTTTTAGCCAGAATAGCTATTTTTCACAATTTTGCCTATCAAATATAATAGAATTCCGGCAACCGTATTTGACTCTGCAATAAAATATGCAAATGAGCAAAAATGCACAAGATTTCTCCATATGTCTAGTATTAATTTGATGCTCATACTTGAAAAATTGAATGGAAAATCGAAATAAGGAAACAATTTAGCCGTGGTATATATATATATATATTAAAATGCAGAGAATAGAAGTTTTTAGGAGGAGAATAGCCGTAAACGCGCCAATCACTCCTTTTAGATTAGATTAGATTTTAGATGTACCAAAATTAACAGATTAATTGAGAGTAAAAAATTTCTGACAGTTTTGTATCGGCAAAAAAAATCTTCATGTAAAATGACATTTTTTTTCAATACCGTACCCCCTGTCCGAATCTGTCTCTGCGCTCCACCGATTCGATTAATTTGCAAATTTATCTAATTATGTGAAATTAGATACATGACGTTGTAATGTGAAATTTTCTGCCTATAATACTTAGTATAATTGCCTATTACTGTGGTTTTATAGGCTAAATGGTATTAAAACTAATATCTATAAATTATTAACTTACGACGTGGAATTATGAAGGAGAACAATCACGCGCATGACGTGATGTGTGAATTACCAAACACGTGCATGTGGAGTTATTGAACAATGGTTTCCGTTACAAGTTTAGAAGAAGAGGGGCGATATAAGACATAATCAAATTAAAATTATGCACTGAAACATATGAACAAAGTCAAATTTATATTTTTTCCTGTTTTCAAAAACCGTTTGAGACATCTTCCGGGAACACAACATTATGCATGTACCATATGGTTCTCAACCGCAAGCAATATATCAAACCCGTGCTGGGTAGCTTCCTAATTTGTCGTTCAAATCTCAATAGAATATCCATAATAAACTGTTTGAATTAATAGTTTTTACTTTAGTACCATCTTTAATTATTATTTTCATTTCATTTATTTATTTATTTTTGGAGGATAACTTTAAAAGAGGTGTTTCTTATGTACAAGGTTGAGGATCAACATAATTAGAACAAAAAAATCAGCTTAGGAAACTGCATAGCCCTACATCATATCTGCTTTGGACAAAAATTGTTTAACCATCCCATATAAAGTACTAAGATCTTGAATAAACCAATGGTCAGAGCAGCTTTTTGAAAGATTTTGAGAAACAACAAATGATAAAAATTGTGTGGTGTCCCCTTGAAACTATAAAGGTTATTGTAAGCAAAGTGGGGAAAATTTATGTATTTTGAATCATTCATCTATTCATAAACCTATTTCTTTGTTTTGTCAACTTTTGAAGAATTATATATCGTGTCATGTTCCCAACAATTTTTGAGACCCCTTAATGAAAAATTTAACGGAATTTTTTTCCTTTTTTTTCCCTTTTTTTTTTGAGAATGTTCTTTTCTTTTCCGGATAATGGTCTTTTCTGTTCTCTTACCTGCGGCTGTAACAGAAGCATCTGTTCTGGCGTTGTAATGTTTGATGTTGAGGATGCCGGTTGTGAAGAATCACTTAGAACACGACGCCTTGGAGGGGTAGATACGGTAGGTCGCTGTGTCGACTCTGAAAAGGAAAAAATAGAACTTGTAAGTCTTTCAGTGTCGTCAAAAACATTTGAAAAACTTTTCAATAAATGTAGTCGCCGTAAGTGATGATTTCAAAGATCTATAGTGGATAATTTATTCAGGTAATAGGAATTGTGTGCCCTAAAAACTGTTATAAAACATTTCGGCGAGCTATCTTTTTGAATCCTTGGAGGGGGATGTCCTCACCCCTTTTCGGACTCGGGGGGTTTTCGTGGTCTACTTTGCGCGTAGTTTTGACCTAATTACTCGAGTCCCCGGACTCCATGAACTCGAGTCAAAGAATTTTATAAAATTGGACTCTGGACTTCATGTCTAATTTTGGGTGTACTCTGGACTCGAAGGGGAGGGGGTTATACTCTCGTAGAAAATTCGCTTAGCTTTTTGAATGCGTCTCTCGTATATATATCTCGTTTTTGTGTATCGCCATAATTAAAATGGATTTGTCGGAAGGTCGCATTAAATAAATAAACACATTAATTTACAAATTGTCTGTAGACAGATTATATTAGGTGTAATAATTGACAAATATTTTCATTAAAGAATTATTGCGGTTTATTCTGTTTCAATAACTTAACGAAACGTGTTTGGAGAAAACGCCTATCAACAACCACACGCGACCCCCACGTGCCATCGTATTCTGCAACATATGTTCCGTAATTGTGTCTGCTATAAATGCTACACTTGGTTAAGATATTGAAAAAAATGAGTGTTCAAAAAATTTAAGCCAAATATTTACCTTATGACATAATTTTACTTTAAATAATTCCTTTCCAAAATTTGAAATTGAAAGTGTCCGTCGTCTGTGGATTTTTACCACATATATTTATTTATTTATTCATTTATCTTATTTATTTATTTATTTATTTTTTTTTTTTGAAATTGAATGTCTTGATTTAATAATTTATGTTTCTTTTACTGGAAGGGTAACGGGTTTAGTTAAATGATTACAAAATATCACATAAATACAATTTTAAATCATTTTTAGGCGTTTAATGAACTGTTTGGTCTAATCTGTGTCACTATAAGATATGACCGAAATAAAGAAAAAACTGACGTGATATTTTATTTGATTTGAATATCTATGAAAACTACATATTTAATTCCTTGTCAGTAAAGAATTGAGTCCCCATCTCATTCCACAAACTTTTTTTTCATCTTATAAAATGCTAGAGAACAGAATTTAAGGATCATTTTCTTATGTTCAAGTATATATAAAAAACTAATGGGCAGCGAAAAAATACATTTATACACCCATTTAAAAAAATAGTTACAATTCAAACTTTTTAATTGGACTTCCTGTTTACCCTGTTCTAAAGCTAATGGGATTTTTTGTGATCATATAATCCGAAAATCCAAAATCTATCTAAATTTATTTTCAAATTGTAAAAATAAAATCATATTTATACAAATAAAAAAATTGCCTACGGTCTACATAATTGCAGTAAGTTAATTATTATAAATTGAAAAATATACAAAACTGTGTGCATATATAAAATCATTTTTTGAAAAAAAAATATAAAAATGTCCAAACTTACCGCTATTTTGATACTGACAAGCACGTAAAAATTTTTCCTTCTTCGGGAGATGATGATAAAATGTGTGAGAGTTCATATTGGAAGGCCTGATAATGAATTATTGAAGTTTTGAAATAATCGTTATTTTATTAACAAGTCCAATTTGCAAAGTGTCCAATTGGAGGTTCCTATTGGACATCAAATGGATGACATAAACGGGGAGTAATCGTTCCATTTAAGGGTAATAATGATTTCTACCCGATTTTCCGTTAATTGTTTGTGTGTAATGTGTTAATGTGTTCGTATACTTTAAGGTGATCACATGCCAAGATTCTTAGAGGTAGGTATAACGAAAACTCGCAAGAACTTAACACCTAACACAGCTTCAGATGACGGGGGTTCTCTCCGTCTTGGGAGTGTAGGTCCAAGACGGGAAGAACCAAGTAAGGGATAGTTTAGTAATAACTTTATTCAAATACTTATGACCCATTCGGGTTGCAGTACATCACATAAAAACATAAGATAACATAAAAGAATTAATATTTACAAAATAAAACGGTTATTTGTCTTCTTTCGACAGACTTCATTTTACCAACCTGCAACGGGTCGCACGATGGCGTCAACTTGCTTACTTTTTTAATATTTTTACTCTGACGGGGTAAGGTATAGTTTCATCTTAAATCTAAATATTATAATATATTATACTGAAGAAAAAATCATATAAGCTAATAAATATATGAAAGAAATTTAAAACTGGATGTGAATATGTCTGATTTTCAGAGCAATATGTAAATATATCCTCGCTAAATATGTATTATTTGAAAAAAGTCCATGTCCACGTCACGCAATGGCGAATCCGGCTTTCAAAAAGGGTGTTTCAATGGGATTCCAGAAAAAAGGGGTTCCAGTGGATTGTTAGCGACTTTTTTCTATTATTTGCCTAATGTCTGCGCGAAATTTAAACATTTTTTTCCCAGAAAAACTTGGATTCCAACATTCAGAACTACTCCGAATGCCATGTTCCCTGACTTCGGTGGCTGTGTTAGGTTTCAGACGATATCTTACACTATTTTGTGGGTTATCTCCCTTTTGTATAGAATTTTTTCCTATTTCGGCTTCCCCTACCCCCTATTAAACTGGTCGCCAAGATAATAGTTGAAATGACACAAGCAAACAGAGTTATGTTTCTTAGAACAATGTCAACAATGCTTCATTGACTGAAGGCATCAACATAAAATACATTACCCAAAAAGGTACAATAAACTTATGCAACAATAAACAAATATTGTGAACACACCTCTTAATTATTTAAACGCCTGTTTATTTCGACATGTTAATGTCAAATCGAGTGCAGTTTTCTATATTTTATTGCAGTCGACAAAATTGCAGAGTGTTGACATATTTGATGGTTTCAATTAACAATTGGCGAACTTGTGCATATTTAAATGACCCTTTGCGGGGTTCGCTTCGTTCTGAAATATTTTTGCACATATTCTTGCCGCTATGATTAGATTTATGAGGGTACATGTGTCTTTCTAAAAGTACTCACAAAGTGCAGCAAGTACGCCCAAAACAATTCCTAACTTTAGAAACAAATCTCTTATAATGCCCCTACCTTTATGTTTGGAGTTAGATGTTTTTCATTAAAAATTTGTTTAATTTTTGTCAACAAGGAATCCAAGCACTGTTTATTTTATTTTATATTGGTAATATAATGATCTCACTTCAAACGATTCTCCAAAGTCAGGCTTTGGTGCCATTTACGTTCCCTGGACGATTGAGAAAACCTGACTGGGAGGATGTCTTAAATTCTAACTTCAGCTTTGTTGAACGCCAATTCATGATCTAACATCATCGCAATGACAAGGCTGAGAAGACAACATTGCACATTAGACCAAACACGGTTAGATTACAAGTCGGAAAGATGTTTACCTTTCATTTCTGAAATGTCTTATTTGTTTATGTTCCACGCCGGTCTAGGAATCTTCCTTTGACTTAAAAGGCTTACAAGTATTATTATTGTTGTATGTATGTGTATGTATTTTGTATTACTGAATGCTTTGCTTGATCCTTTACTAACCTACTTAATTGTTGACTTCAATCAAAACATTGAGAAGTGCCATAAGTCCCTCTTATTTTACTGTGCAAAGCAAAGATTTTTTGTATGACCAAACCTTCCTGCAGTTTTGGTCATTATTTTTACCATATCAACTAGGCGGTTCTCAATGGAGAAATTTCTTGCACAATAATCATGAATATTATGGAATACACCACAATGAATTTCAGTAATATTACAAACACGTTATCATTTTTATTAGAATATGTAACAATTAGTTACTTCCTGTTTACAGTAATAATTTGGTTTTTATATTTACATACTTAAAGGTTTCTTTTGAACTGCGGAGTTTCCACATGTTTACAGCTGATTGGAATAAACATTTTTGTAAACCAGATTTCAGGGTATGGTAAACGTTTTAAGCAAGGTGGATTTAATAAATGTCCAGAGCTTATCTCTGAATGAGATTTATTGGAAATTACCCTGGAATATAGATATTTTGTGTTATGCTTGCGTCATTGTATCTATTTTGCACTTGAAAACAATACAAAATATTCATCTGTAGATATGTCTAGAAATTAGCAGATGGTCTAGGGGCACGTGAAAGTCAAAACAAAATATTATTGTACTACCACACCCAACGGAAAAAAACTCGTGAATTAAGAATAATAAGTACTTTGAGTCTAATTGAAAGCTCAAACATTTTTTTTTTCTTTAAATGGGGATTAAAAGTGAGTAACACTGATACTGGAACGCTAGAATTGCGTCATATTGGTTAAGGATTCTCCCCTACCGTCACTTTTTTCCGCAATCATGAGCATCTAGATAAAAATGTCCTATGTCGTTTTTCTTTGCGCCAAAACATGCATCTGGATAAAAATGTCCTGTGCGGTTTTCATTTGGACCAAAATAGAGTACTCAAACCAATATCAGTTATGTCGAATAAATGGTGTCATCCCATTGTTCTGACAATTATTATTCCGACAACCCATTGGTCCGACAGTTTTTATTCCGACAGCCCATTGATCCGACACTTTTTAATCCGACAACCTATTGGTCCGACACAGTTATTAGTCAGACATCCCATTGGTCCGACAGTTTTTATCCCCACCCCATAAGTCGACACATCTAGGGTTTTACTGAAATTTTTAAATCCTTTCTCACATTAAAGGATACTATACATTTCACCTGACGTCTGAATGCTGACATCGTATTACGATGTGAATTGTTAAACAAGGATTTTTACCTACAAAATTAGTCTATTTTTGAAGATTAATAAAAAAAAAATAAAAGTATTAAATCCATGTTTTAACTTAGAAACTTAAAAGACCTCATGTAAAAGTGTGCTTAGTTTATCACTGTTTTATTTGCTCATTGGTACAAAAGGATGAGGCAAGTACGCTATACAGTTTGAAACAAAAATGTATATGTATATGAATAAACGAAACGCGCGAAAACACGAAAAACAAGAACAAATAAATGTGTATAAGAAATGAAAGTAGTAACAAAATTACCGAACAAAACTGTCAAGAGCCAAAGCGGTCAAAGAAGTAAAAAGACAAGCAGGTGGAAAACCACCGGGAAAATTGTCGACCGCAATGGTCCTGACATGGTAGAGGCATTTCAAAAGAAATGGTGGGTTAGAATGGTTTTATGGCGCACAAAACATCCCTTCTATTGCGGTAGTGTCAAGTAGCAACTCAACAGACAGAAATTGTAGACTGGAAGTTTAAATTAAGTTTAAACAGAATGCAACACTTTATCCCTAAAATTCAAAACCGATCTACAGTGATAATACATGGTCATATCCATCAAGGGTTGTATCATCGACAATCCCCCCAACCAACCAACAAATAAAAAAAAAGTAAAAGGAAAAATTGCTGAACTTTTTGGGCTACGGATATTTGTGGCTTTCCAACTTATACATGTTTTTAGCAGGACAAACATGCAAATTTCGGTTAATTCCGAAGGGCTTCTAAAACCAAAGACAGTGAGAGAAAAGTACATCGAATTATAAATAAGGAACCTGGTACATGTACATAAAAAAACCTTATTATCGAAACATGACGTAATTATACTTTAAACAAAACAGACGGACGAACAGACGGTAGGGAACTAATACATAACATAAATTCCCATCAAACCAGTGCTAGGAATCGTCATGAACTGACTTCAATAATAAAAGCTTGGTTTTCACCATGTATTTGTAGAGACTTTGTGTCATGTGTATTTACCTATTATTTCATTGTTTATGCAGATTTTATTTTTTATTTTGACGATAAAACCCGATTTTTTTTTGGGGGGGGGGGGGTATAAAAGTGTGTCGGAATAATGAGCTGTCGGATTAATAACTGTCGGACTAATAATTGTCAGAAAAATGAGTTGTCGGAATAATGGGTTGTCGGACTAATGAGCTGTCGGAACAATGGCCGGCTGTCGGAATAAAAACTGTCGGACCAATGGGCTGTCGGACCAATAACTGTCGGACCAATGATGTGTAACCGAATAAATTATCAGCCAATGATATCGTTTCTTCCCCGACACCTGAATCGGTTTTCAGGGGCACCGTCTACAGAGCTACCGGGCGCGTCCCCAGGTGATGGTTAGGGGAATCCCCTGATAATGCGGGGTAGTTATGTTGTAATATATACGGAAAGCATGGCCGCGAAACATTGTAGACGAGCTATGTGGAGAAACGCCACGTTTCATGCAGTATAAAAATCACTTCTGTTTACTTCTAAGGAGAGCAGACACTTAGGGTTGTCCTATAGAAAGCTAAATTTCCTGCCCCTACACATTTCCCCCTTTCCAGTTTGCCATCTTGTATAAAAAAAAATCCCCAGTTTCAAAAAAAAAATTGTTTTAGTCGTGTAATCAGATTTTTCCCTAGCATTTAATCAGAAACCGAACTTTTATGTTACATAATAAAAAAAATCATGACTAAAGGCTTATATTTATTGAGTTTTTGTTAGCTTATTATTAATTCATTTTTTCTGATAATATGCATACATACATTACTGATCATAAGAAATGCAACATGCCAACAGGCATTTTCACAATAAAAATGAAACAAACAAAATATAAAAAAATACATTTAATGCCGATCAACATCTTCAAAAAGATTAAATGATTAAAAGAAGATGAAATTTCGGCGTAAAAATGAATATCATTCTGATAAGATTACGTTGCTTTCACTTCATTCGAGCATAGGGCAGATACATTTTCTTAATATCAATCAGAAATTCATTGAAAGATTTAGTCCGGGGATTTGGTGAAAACTTGTATACAGAAAACTTAAACAACTGTACAGTCTACAAGTATAGCAAAGCACAGACTATTTGACTATATATTTGCATGGATTGTGTATAAAATTCAAACCTTTAAACGATTTTCCCAATCTCTCCCTGCTACCCTGCATTGATCTGCATATTTCATTCTACGAGCCAAATGCGCATCTCTTCGTAAGTCTTGTAAATTTTGTATGGAATTAACTCCCCAGTAGAATACAGTTATCGTTCTTGACCCGCGATTGTTTAAATCTGATTTGATGACTCATTGATTTTTCATAAAAAGGGTGTTTTTTTTTTACTTTTTGTGTCGTTACAGATTTTTTCAGGACGAAAATAAAAGATACTATGACTCAACAAATACAGATTGTTAACAGAAAAGTGGGGTCTAGAAGGACAGGACCAAAAACATCACTGTGTAAGAAAATTTCATTTACTGGTAAACTATGCTGTTGAGGAGCGGTAAAAGTCACAGAAATGTAAATAATCGAGATTTGAAATCGGTATATATATATAATATCTAGACGTGCATATATATACTTTTATTCATTATTATTATTATTAATTGTTATTTATTGTCTGTACCGTTTTCTGTAATATTGTACTATAATCATTCATGTTTTATGTATCATGCCCTCCTGGGCCCTAATTTGGTAAATAAAATATTCTGTTTCTGTATAAAGTCATGCGTAAGAGTGATCCGTGCTTTGAGGAATTAGCAAGGCATGACATCTGAGACATGGGATTTCACAAAACTATTCGGAATCTCCTTTAAGTTTTGTCCAAGAAATCTTTTGAACTATTATGTACTAGTATCATGTACTGTCCTGTGCTATATGCTTTTTTCTTTTTATCAATTCAGAACGGAAGGTATTTTTATTTTAATATTTTTCTTGTCCCCTCAAGAATGTATTTTGTATTAAAAATGTATTATTATAATAATTATAACTTTGATTTTTGAAATAAATATGTGTAATACTTTGTAACTGTTTGATAGACCGAATTATCTGTCGTTTACAAAGCTACTTTCATCATCATATGTTTATCTTTTACTGATCTGACTTTTTATTTTCATTTTTTTATATTGCTTTGTGACAAAGCAATATAAAAAATAAAAAATGAAAATAAAAAGTCAGATCAGTAAAAGATAAAAATAGGATGATAGAAGCAGCTGATAAAATGAAAGATTATGCCCTACTTGTAAAATTTTAGGGGATGAATATCATTTCCTACTAAAGTGTAAAATAAATAAAAATTTGAGAGATGAATATCTACATAATATAATTAGAGATTATCCTGATTTTTGTAGTATTACAAACATAGATAAGTTGATATACATTCTTAACCCATCAACGCCATCTCAAGTAAATAATTTAGGTCTCTTCATAAAAAAGTCATTAGAACTGAGGACAGGAGACTCTTGAAATGTTTACTTGAATTTATTGATGTATATTAANTGAAATGTTGAAGTTATTTTGTAGTTTTGTCACAAACTTATTTTAGTTTAATGACAATAAAGTATTTGAATTTGATAAAAAACGACAGATAAATCGACCCAATTGCTTGACTGCACGAATGTCTACACTTTTAGTACGAAGTTCTTGCATTAGCTGCCACCGGAATTGTCATTCAACCAGTTGTAGTCTTTTACTCAATTATACTTTCACCGCCGGAAATTTGGATCCATTCCGTGCTGTATTTATAAACTAGTCTAACATGTCCATCTTTTCTGCTCAGTGCACGACGAAAGCATGTCATGAGAAAATATAGTAATATATAATTTTTTTTTTCAACTTAGTAAATGTTCGATGTTTGGATTATTATCTTATGCATTTATTTCCATCCTTCAATATATTTTCTGGATTTTCTGGTTCAAACAATTCTAATATATTATCGCACTTTTTTGAATTTCCAATTAGCAGATGAACTAGAGAAAATGTCCTTGGATTATCGATCTAGTCACATGAATACGCTTTAATTTTTACAAACAATCCACTCTAAGATCAATTCTAGCGTTCTTATTATCATCAATGTAAGCATCGATCAAAGAAAAATCAAAGAAACTGAATATTTAATTTTTTACATCACACTCCAACATCTTTTATTATAACTTTATTTGCAAATTTATTCTGCAGTGACATTCTGAACCTAATTTCGTATTCAAATACCCATATGCATTCCATTGCACATCAATTGGCATTCGATTTCAAACTAAGTAATATACAAATATACTACAGATTTTGACAATGCAACTGCATGCACAATCAAGTTATGTCACAAATTTCTAATGGTTTATTGTTATTTGGATTCATGACATCAGTGTATTTGTGTAATATTGATTCAAAATATATGAAAACACCCATACACACGTTGCTCTTTTTGTGGTAAAAAGAAATACTCTTAATCTAAAATCTGTACTAGTTACAATAGCTATAGGTCTCAGGCCCGTGTCTTAGACCATAATATGTGTTAGCACACGTTATCACTTGAATTTATGATTGTTAAACATTTTCCTTTGTATTTATTATGTTTTGATTGTTTATTTTTCCTCTTGAAATGCATAATCTTTCAACAAACTCTTTTCTAGACACAATACTGAGCTTTTATTTGGTAGATTATGCTATTGTAGGTTCAGTCAACAAATAATTTGTTGAGGCTTGATGACTTTGACAACTGCATATATTTTCTTGGTTCCTTGGCATGAGTACCCATGCCCGAATTGGACGCTTGTATTTACTGACACAATTCCATGACAAAATATATCATTGGTACAGCATACGTAGCTTTGTTGAATGATTTTGTATTTCATTGTGATTTGAATTAGTATGATACATTATTGTATGTCATTTTTTATTTTATGTTTTGCTTCAACCCGTCGGAATTTAAAAGCAAATGTCTTCTTTAGCAGCATGGCTTGCATTTTCTTTTTTCTAAGCTGACACACTTGTGTAAATTTTGGTAGAAGAGAACCAAAGAGAACCATTAAGTGAAAAATAAAAGCAAAATATTTTTTTTCATACACTCTTGTATAGTAACGACGGACTCGGGTTCAGTACTTTAGAAAAAGACCATATGTAAACACATTTCATACAATGCCTCGACATAATTCGATCATCAGTGCTGTGTCCAGTCCGGATCAATTTACATTATTTAATAATATGTTTATTTAATTGTCAATCTTAGCAATGTTTACATCTTACAAGTACTTTCAAATATCAGTAAACAACCATTACAGGTACCCATATCATAACACAACATTGCTATATGTAGACCATGGAAAATGGTATATGTTTGTATATAAGTTTGGTCTCCTTTCATCACAATATCATATGAATATTGAAGTAAGATCAGTTGTTGGAATACCAACCATTTAACACATTGCCTTGTAATCCTTTCCTTACTTTCCAACTCCTTTTTCACTTTTTGATGTGTCGGATTTTTAAGACACGTGTTGGTTTTTAAATGTTTTTAAATATCAAAATATTTGGTATTCAATTTTGTATTTTTTGTAAGAAAAATGTTTGTTGTGTTCGATTTTTTTTTATCAAAATGTGTTTTTTGCAAGTCAATTGCGGTTCCCCATTCTGTGTATATTTGAAGTAGGTTTTCAGACAAAAATATCTCTGGCACTTGCATAATATAATTGTTTTTTAATGAATAATATATAGATATATATTAAAACTGTTTTTAATTCTCATTCGGATGGATACGAAAAAATTTTAACTTAAAATTAATATTTTTCAAGAAAATATTAAAGAAAATACAAGTAATCAATATCACCCTACCTTGAATATTTTGCTGTAAATTATCCAATGTATTATCGACTTGGGATAGCAATCCTTTATATAGATCCAGATTGTTTTCAATAATATTTTTTCATAAGTCCAGTTCTCCATGCATCCGAATAGTTTGCACGTTAACTCTAACATCACTAAAAAGTGGGCCATACTGTGTATATATTTCAACAGCATCGTAACAAGGTCTTGGGGAACAACCGGTGACGTCACACAGCATCAATTCGTACGTCACCACATTTCAATACACATTCCAGGTAATTGGTATCGTTGTAACAGCCAATTTGATTGGATAAACCATAATATTCTGCATGGTTGGTTAGAGTTACTTGATGTCAATGGCTGCTACAGAGGCTCTTTATTCGATCAATACTGACTCTGACGCAGGCGATCTAAACATAGAACAGAAACGTACATATTAAACTACAATAAACCACAAAGAACCGCCAATCAGACAGGCGATGGGGGATTCTTTAGAATACCGTAATCATTTAACCATTGTAGCGAACATAGAGCGCTTACGTATGCCTTTAATCTCTTTTTCGCAAGCAGAGATGCTAAAAATAGGAACTAAAAAGCAATTTTAGAACGGGAGGTTTCTGTTTAATGACTTCTTCATATTGATCGATTTACCATTGATCAATGAACGCTACTAGATTGAAATTGTAAAGAGTCCCATATTTGGATGTATTTAGAGGGAATAGAATGTAAATGATCCATATTGACATTTTACGCTTCAGTGCATATGTATTGAACAGTATTTGTATTTTCTGTGTATTATAGCAGTGTGAATTCAGGTCAAACCATATTATAAGGTTTAATAAATTTCAACGAAATATTGTGAAAATCTAATGATCTGTATTTATTTAGAGAAAAAAATCAGCTCTCAAGTGTAAGGGGCGAAGCATAAAAATGGAGAGGAGAAACATGGAAACTAAAACGGACAAATCATCATCACTCTGCACTTAAGAAAAAATTTTTATCCCTATTATTAATGCTCATATTTGCTGTAATGGTTTACAACATATAAATTATAAATATCGAATTGACCAAATCCTGAACTTGAATCAAATTTGGATTAACTGCTTTTACGATTTTGTCTGTTTTTTACCGCCACTTGATCAGACAAAGCCTTTGCCATTTGATTGTCAGTATTCGAATATCTTGGCAGCAGTGAATGGCATAGTAGACAATTTCTTACCAAAAAGGCGATGATCTAAAGTAACACGAGTTACTTTACTTGAAAACTAAGCAGCATCGTCTTTCATTGTTTCCTTTACTTTTCTTCAACCTTTTTACAATGTTTGCTCGGACGAAACACAAAATCTACCGAGCTTTAATTGTTTTCAACCTTAGTATTAGTTTGTTTCATGAACACATCAGACATGTTTCAATTTATTGATTAATTTATTTATTTATTGAAAATTGCAGACAAAGAACCCATTTGGGTTATGGCAATACAAACATATATCAAACAAAAACATAATGTAATAAAACAAATACAGTGAAGATATATATCAGCTAAGGGTCTCCTCTCCTCAGTTCTAATGAGAGACAACTGTATTTATATCTTCAGGTGTTGATGGGCTAAGGATAATAACTAGTTGCTGGTGAAAAGTTTTTAAACTAAACTCATTAATATTTTTATTAAATTTTGTTATAAGATTTGTTCTAAGTTGATTATTTATTTTACAGTTAAAGAAAAAATGTATTTCGTTTCAATCAAGTAACAATAAAGCTAACGTTGTTCTATTGCTTGTTTTTACCATTAATTTGTAGAGACTTTGTCTCATGTGAATTTAATCCATTTCCCTTCATTGATTATGCTGAACAAATGTTGGAAATGTTAACAATTCAATACATTTATTTCATTAAAGTTGTTATATTGTTTGCAGAATATGTGATTTGATTCGTAAAGAGCAGAAAAACTTGAGCACGTGGACTTCAGGTTAAGAAGATTCACTTTTACAAGTAAACAACAAGCTGATTTGAAAAGACACTAGGTAAACGTAAAACAGGTATTCGTACTTGACTATATCTATTTTCACCTGCTTTGTATGACAAAATAAATACATATGATCTAATTTTAGGTGTTGTGTACTTTCTGCTCCCGGCAATATGTCAACACTTTACTGTAGACGGTCACATGACCTCCACAATGTTCAAATTGTCACTTATGTTACCTGGAATGAATATATAATCCGACAACATCCTAATTGAAATAAATTGTGAATATACCAGACGGCAACGTAGAGGGATGGAATGACCCGCATTGGTGGCGATATTTTATTTTCGACTCGAGCAATTTATCATGTTGAAATAATTAAATTCCTTTAAAGTACAAAAGTCTTACAAGTTTGGTGACTGATGCAGTATGGGCAGACCAAATTGTTAGCCTTGATACATCTACCAGCTGTTTCAACTAAACTTTAATCCATATTATAGTTACAGGAAAAAAACTTAGAAAATTTAAAACATAAAGGAAGGACTTTTACATGAAATAAAAAAGTTTAACAACATATAGTGAAAGTAATCTAAATAAGCTATATATATGTTTGTATATCACTACAGAAGTTTTACGGCCGACATCACGATCTTGTGGGTCGTTACGTTCCTCTATCGGATTTGATTTTACTACCGGAATTGACATGCTCAACACGGCGGGTATTTTATAAGAAACAGGAGATGCTTACTCTACTGGTACACCTGATCTAACCCATGGTTTTTATTGGGTCCGTGTTGTTCACCTGTATGTGGGTCTTCATTTTTCTTTTTTTTTTTTTTTTGTCCCGTACTCAAGTGGTGTCTTTGTTTTTTTAGTGTTTCCGATGTTGCCTTTGTCCATGGATTGTTCGTTCTTTTGACTGACGGTTCGGTTCTCACTTTGAATATCCTCACATCGTATAGTATGCTACTGCTTTCGTTTAGGGTCTTTTGTTCTCAGTAGGGTGGTCTCAACAACCGCATGATTTTGTAATTTCTATTCTATTTATTAGGATTATTGTTCATGCCCTCAACCCTAATTGATAAAAATGTGCATTACAAATAAATAAATACAAAAAATACCAAAGTTGCATTCTTCAGTATTTTGTTATTCAATCAACAGCAAAAGCCTTTACCAGAACTCCAATCTATAGTTAAAGCAGTTACCAGAACTCTTATCCACAGCAAAAGTACTTACCAGAACTCCAACCTACAGCAAAAGCAGTCACCAGGACTCCAACCTACAGCAAAAGCAGTCACCAGAACTCCAACCTACAGCAAAAGCAGTCACCAGAACTCCAACCTACAGCAAAAGCAGTCACCAGAACTCCAACCCACAGCAAAAGCAGTCACCAGAACTCAAATCTATTGTAAAAGCAGTTAACAGAACTCTTATCCACAGCAAAAGTACTTTCAAGAACTCCAACCAACAGCAAAAGCAGTCTCCAGAACTCCAACCTACAGCAAATGCAGTTACAAAAACTACAACCCACAGCAAAAACAGTCACCAGAACTTCAATACATAGCAAATGCAGTCAATATATAACTCCAATCAGCAGCGATGAGAAAAGAATATCAGAGCACCAATCTACGATCAACAAGGGTATGTTACCCAAAACTTGAAGTCATCCCTCCAGAAGTTTTACGGTCGACATCACCATCTTGTGGACCGCTATGGAATATCTGTTTCCGAGATGACAACAAAAAAGCTTAATTGTTGTTTCCTCTACCGGATTTGACATGTTCAACACGGCGGGTGTCTTATAAGAAGCAGGAGATTCTTACTCTACCGGTGCACCTGATAACACCCATGGTTTTTTATTGGGTCCGTGTTGTTCATCTTTGTGTGTGTGTGTATCTTCATTTTTCTTTTATGTGCTGTACTCATGTTGTGTCTCTGTTTCTTTTTTGTTTCTGGTGTTGCCATTGTCCTTGGATTATTCGTTTTGGATTGACGGTTCGGTTCTCACTTACTCTACAGTAAGAGCAGTAACAACAACTCCAATCCACATTTAAGCCACTTACAAGAACCAAAATCCACAGTTTAGTAAGAGAGCATAAGGGGAAAATTGGAAACTTACATACAAATACAACTCCAAGAATGAGACTAACATGCAGACATGAATTCCAATATCAGTGAGACTGGGATCATCCATGCATTACTCACAGCCGTCACCATGACATCATTGACAGCTATGACGTGTCTTTGTTCAAAATAAAAATAGACATTTTCAGCTAGACTTCACATCTTCACGGATTCGATATAATCGCGGTTTTGACTCAACCCTGGATTGACTCGTTTATAGTGTTACGGGTGACACTAGCGGAGCAGGACATGTTTTCCCTTCTGGAGCACCCGATGTCACTCCCGGTTTTCATGGAGTTTACTCTATGAGTGCCTTAGTTCTGAATGTCGTCTTTTTATTTTTGTGCATTGTATCTGTCTCACATCTTTGCTTTGTCTTTGTTTTTCTCTGTTGCCGTTTTTACCATGTCTTTGGACTTCGATTTTTGTGGTCATCGCTGCCCCTGTTCCTTCGGTATTCTACTGCCGTTGTTTCATGCAAAATTGCATATCCAAAGCAAGTGACTCGATGCAAAGACTGGTCTAGAGTGAACAAGACAATTTCAATTTGTGAGATCATTACACTGAACTTGAAAGATATAAGTTATTGAAATTGGCATATACAGGAACAAAATTCACAGCAACTTCGGTATTTTGTTATTGATGATAGTAGGGGCGACAAATTAACTAGAAACCATAAAAATGAAGGAAGATAGACACTGTTGCGCTGCGCAATGCAACCGCAATCGGATCACCTTCGGCCATTTCCACTTTCTTCGACTTGACGGAAATGGCCGAGTGATGTTCCGATTGATGCAACCGCGCACAAGAATAAATAAAGAGTCGGGTACGGGGTAGGTTTGATTTTCTGGCCGGAACAGTAATTTGACGGCTTTTCCTTTGTGACGTCATAATTGAATTACAAATGTGAAACGTCATATTTCGTTTACTTTACCGCGAATTAACTCCCTTTTCCCGAAAATAATGTTTCATCCGGAAAGTTTGTAAAATATCTCCGTTAAAAGCATGGTCCAATATTCATTTTTTAATTGTAACCAATAAATTACATCATAAACTATCTGTTAAAAAAAAATACATCAAATTCTCATGGATAAAAAGTTCATTTCTATTAAGCTAAAAATTGCCTTTCCGTATTTTCCCCGTGCATTCTTTATAAACGTAGGTGAAAAAATGGCTAAAAATGAGCAAACTTTGATATCAATTCTAGAAAAAACAAGCATGGTGACCCATACTTATTACAGATTTTGGGTAAGTAGGATTGATTCTTCAATTGTACCAACTTACAACAAAATCTCATGGATATGAATATTACTACCTATCTACCTTAAGACCATTCGAATAAAAGAAAAAAATAAACACCTAAGAGATATATTTTGAACTTTGTCTTAGATCGAAATTATTATTACACATGTAATTAATATTATTCATTAATGCAGAAAAGTGACTAAGTTTAGGTCCACCTTTTATTCGTTTATGAGTTTTGTTTTGGATTGTTGAAGTATAGTTGACTCAATATTGAGCAATATTTTTTATGGTTTATAATTCGATGACATATCCATCCTTAAATTACATCCATACATACATTTGTATAACAAAAGTACATGTATTCTTCATCGAAGATGACCGTTTATTGATGATCAATTTCCACCCTTTAAGAGCCAATACGTTACACAAATTCAGTAACAAATGGGGTTACTAACAAAATTACCGAACAGAGTGGTCAAGAGCCGAAATTCATGAGACAAAAAGACATATCAGGTGGACACCACTGGCAAAATTGTCGACCACAAAGGTCCTGACGCAAGCCAAACCTCCCCATCCACTGCGGTACTGTCCGGTAGCAATTCAACAGCAATTGCCATTGAAAGGTCGTAGACATTAAAAAAAAAAGATGACCCAAGTTTTAAGGGAGTACGAGCCTCAGATTTCAGAAGCATTCTATATCCTCGGGTTTTATCAATTCAAATAGTGCTAAAATTTTTTGCACATGGATCACATTTTCTTGGTCATATGTCACTTTAAAATACATAAAATGGGTCAAAGACTCAAATGGCCGGGTTGCGTTAAGTGCTTCTAGCTATCAAGTGTTGTTTTATAGGTTCCCTACAGGGTCTGTGTATAGAGTATGTTGAAAATATTGATAGAAATTGACTAAGCTAGAAGGTCTGGAAAAATATGAAAAAATATTGGAAATAATTCCATAAAGTCAGGTGCACATCTTCAAAATGTAAAGAAACCTTCTGTGAACTTTCAAAGGTCAGAGTTGAAAACTGTAGGTTGAGTTGATTTNAAAATTTAATCAACTTCCAATTATAATTTCATATATTTAAAGGCCTATAAACATTTTATGCAAATTGAAGGAAAACTCTAGAGAGATCTGTTTCCCGCCAAAATTTTGACGTTTTATATCTCAAAAATTCCTACATGGATTTTCAAAATTTTTTGCTCAAGTTGTTCCATTAGATGTACTCTTCAAAAGACAAAAGGTCAGAATTTTAATTCTAATTACAAAATTTTTGAGACTCGTACTCCCTTAAATAAAGAAAGAATCTTGAGTTCGGACCGAAATTTCAAATTTTTCGACATGGGACTGATATCTATTAAAGAACTTTTTTGATGATCGTAGAAGACGGAATTTTTTTAAGCCTTCATATTTGTATTTTGTTTATGCCATCAGCCCTCGGGGGCATAATTGTGCATTTGTGAATAAAGATTAATATGGCGGCCACAGAGATAATGAAACTAAATTATGATTTAAAGAGGTAAAAGAACTCTTTTGGTTGACAAACTGTTTTTGCTGTCAAAACACACCTGGGCTCACAAAGTCAAGGTTTATTTTCAGCAAAATAAAGAGTGAAATAAATAACATTTAAGAGTTATTTATTTAATACAACACAACAAAGTTTCATCAAACTCATCATTGCACACAAGCATTTCACTTTCAAAAGCAATTTGTTAAACCATAAAATTTACTTAGTTTGATCAGGTACATAGTGTGATGTAACAAATATCTAGTATTAGGTAGAGTCTTTAGAATGAGTCGCACCATGGATGAAAAGTGACGAAAATCATTCAAAATGAACTTATTCAAATGACGTTATTTTTACTTTTACTAGGCTTGACGTGACGCTTGCGGCTTTTGTTTAGACTTTGTGCCATTCTTTAATCTCCCCAATAATGTAAATTAACATTCTGTATCATGCATATTGTACTTAGTAGTATTTGTGATGCATTTTATGCGTACTAGTAATAATAATGTTCAAATTACAAAATACCGAAGTTACTATAAATTTAGTTTCTGCATATGGCCATTTCGACAACTAATGACTTATCAGTGCATATAAAATCTAAACATTTGGAAAATACTGGATCTTCTTTGAGGTTAAAAGATGGCAGAGATAATATGTTACACGAATTTTTCATTTTCAGGCGTTGAAGATTGTTAGAGATACATATCTAGACATTTCTTTTTCAGTTTCAGGACAAACGGAGTAATACATTTAATCTTTAATTCAGATAAAAGGTAGGTCTAGATGTTTTGTTAAGAATACTTTTATGTATTTGTCCAAAATTATCAATGAAAGGATATGGATTACATACACATGAGACAAATTCTCTATAATTAAGACCTTCAACAATGAGCTTTGATCATACCTCATGGTAAGTTAAAGACGACACCAAGCACCAAGGTATATGTGTTTTTCAGAAGGGTTTTGCATGAATAAAACTAGAGGAAATTTGTTATATAAAGTAAGTGAGAACCGAGCCGTCAGTCAAAGAACGAACAATCCATGGACAAAGGCAACATCGGAAACACTAAGAAACAAGAACACCACTTGAGAACGGGACAAAAAAAGAAAAAATGAAGACACACATACAGATGAACAACACGGACCCAATAAAAACCATGGGTGAGATCAGGTGTACCGGTAGAGTAAGCATCTCCTGCTTCTTATAAGACACCCGCCGTGTTGAACATGTCAACTCTGGTAGTTAAGTCAAATCCGATAGAGTAAAAACAAACTTAAGTTGTAGAGGGAAAGATCTGTTGTCATCTGGGAAACAGATTTCCCGTAACGATCGACAAGATCGTGATGTCGGCCATAAAACTTCTGTAGTGATGACTTTAAAATTTTGGTAACGTACCCTTGCTTAAGTAGTCTATTTGTAAGCAACTGGGCTCTATCAAGGAAGTCGCTGTAATTTTCAAACTCATTCTTTTACCATATCAGAAATATTCTATTTGTGGCGGTTTTAGGAACCAATGAGGCAGCTTACATGAAACATAAGTTTTCCTGTATTCAGCGTATACAGATGTTTTAAACACTTCTTTCATATGCAGTTGACATTTGTGCCTTGTATGCAACAATGTCTTCCGCTGGTTTGATTCATCCCTATTTTTTTTCAATTTTATTATGGAAAAAAAAAAACTAAAATAGAATAGATGAGACATCTATGCAATTAGTAGGGGTAGTTTTTATCTAGTACAGTCGAATAGTACATTCGGTATTGGCCCATAAACCAATCATTGGAAATGAGAGTCATTACAAAACTACCGAATAGAATTGTCAAGAGCCACAATCCAAAGGCAAAAAGACGAAGCAGGTGGAAAACACAAACACAGGGTAAGGTCAACTGGAACGGAAAAATTGTCAGCCGTAATTGTCCTGACTTGGTACAGGCATTTCAAGAGAAGCGAAGCCTCCCCTACCATTGCGGTAGCAACACAACAGCAATTGCTATTGAAAGGTCATAGACTATGAAAAGAAATGATTGGAAAGGGCACTTCATAAATTTAGGGAACAACCATTTGATTTTAATGGGGGGGGGGGGGGGGGG